>BQNB010147670.1:0-14036 GCA_026074375.1 Tanacetum coccineum
ATGGATAAATGTTGTTAGACTTGTGTCTAAAGATTATCTTTATGATAATAAATGGTACAAGAACAACTCGTGTGCAACAAAATCATGTTTAGGAATGTTTTTAGTGTGAACCCGATCTAGTCATGTTCACTTGGCAACCGATCTAGTCAACACTATTGAACCCAAACTAGTTACGTCTCTTTGGGAACCGATCTAGTCATAACCTTTGGGAACCGATCTAATCAAAACCCTTAGTGAACCGATCTAGTTTTTTTAAGGAAAGGAACCGATCTAGTTTTCTCAAAAGAGGACCCAATCTAGTTTTCTCAAAAGAGGACCCGATCTAGTTTTTTTAGGACCCGATCTAGTGTACTAAAAAAGGACCCGATTTAGATTTTTTTTGGAACCGATCTAGTTGATTTTTTGGGAACCAATCTAGTGGATTAGTTTAAGGACCCGATCTAGTTGTTCTTATTAATGACCCGATCAAGTGAAATCATCAAGGAACTGATATAATAGATTTAGACCAAAAACACTTAAGATCAAAATTCTAATTTGAAGGCAAATTAAAACTTAACTTAGATTGCTAATTAAAATTGGTTAATTATCCTATCTAATTGAGTAAACATAGGCTTAAAACAAGGTTAAATCAAGGATAACTAAAATACGTCTTAGGATATCTAATGATCATGATTCCTAATATTGTCATAGAAGTTGCCTTAATCCCTTAAGAAAATAAGTATATCTAAGTTGCCATTCAGAGGAATAGATCTTTACAAGTGCTAAAAGTCTTAAAAGTCCTAACTTTCACATCATGATAAAGCATAAAATGTTCTCATACAAGGTCTATATAGTTATATATATAAACTTGGTTATATAAAAACTGTATTGATTCTTTCTTAAGCAGAACAATGGACATCACGAGAGCTCAACAAATTGCATTGGATGACGCCTTAGTTACTCCTGTCAATCGACTCAAGATTGGCAAAAGTAATCTTCGACTAAGCTTAGACCTTAAGTCCAAAGAAGCAACTCTTCAAGTGGTGTATGATGTTTTGAAACTCACTTCCTTTTACAAGGCATTCCAGCTCACAGCAAACATTCCAAAAATATACATGCAAGAGTTTTAGGCCACTGCTAAAGTTCATCACCACTCGATTCGCTTCAAAATGAACAATCCGAAACATATTGTAAATCTTGAATACTTTAGAGAAATGCTTTAGATATGCCCTAATCTCCCTGATCAGCAATTCGTGGAACCACCCTTTGAAGAGGCAATTCTTACATTTCTTATAAATCTAGGTCACAGTAGAGAGATAAAGGTGATCACCGATGTTAATGTCAACAAGATGCATCAACCTTAGAGATCATTTTCCGCGGTTATTAGCAAGTGTCTGAATGGTAAAAGTACCAAAACTGACAGTCTTCGATTATCTCAAGCTCAAATCCTTTGAGGCATGTACCATAGGAAGAACATATACTATGCTTACCTTCTGTGGGAGGACTTTATTTATTAAGTAGAGACCAAGAATGTCAAAAGGAGTAATGAGATGTACTACCCTCGCTTCACCAAGGTCATCGTCAACTTCTTCGTGACTAAGGATCAATCAATTCCAAAAAGGAACAGGATAAATTGGCATTATGCAAAGGATGACCACATGTTCACCACGATAAAGGTTGTCTCTAGGCATAAGGACACACAGTTGTATGGTGCTATGTTACCAAATGAGTTGACGAATGAAGCCATTCGAGATTCCAAATCCTACAAAGAGTATTATGACATTGCTTCAGGAGCTAAACCTCCAAAAACAAAAGCTAGTGTCAAGAAGAAGCGAGTTGGATCTGCCAAGGACAAAACTAAACAAGCACCTAAAGCCTCTTCTGGTAAAAGAGTCAAATCTACTGCTAAGGTGGCTAGATCAGGAAAGAAGAAGCAAATTGCTAAAGGAATCAAGACTTTATCTGAAATTACCTTATCTGAGGCTGAACAATTGAAACTGGTCATCGAAAGAAGCAAAACATAACTTCACAGTTCTCATCCTAGCGGTTTAGGTGCACATGAAGGAACTGGTGTTTCACCAGGGGTTCCCGATGTACCTACATATGGATCTGATGATGAGCAAATATCTTGGAAGTCTAGTGATGAAGAAGATGATGATGATGAAGAAAATGTAAGCAATGATGAAGATGATGATGATCAAGATAATGATGACGATCAAGGTGATGATGATGAGCAGACTGATTCAGATAATTATGGTGATGACTTTGTTCATCCCAAGTTTTCCACTCATGATGAAAAAGATAAAGAAGAAGATAGCTTTGATCTAAGGGTTCATACACCTTCTCATGTTGAATCCACTGATGATGAACAAAGTGATGAAGAAATACAAGGTGCGAATATTGAGGGAGAAGAGATGGATGAAGAACAGACAAATGAATATGACAAAGCAAATGAATTATACAAGGACGTGAACATTAATCTAGAGGGAAGAGATTCTGAAATGACAGATGCTCTACGCACTATCATTCAAACTCCTCAAGTACTAGAAGATACTCATGTGACCATCACTGCAGTCAATCCTGAAAGTCAACAGCAGAGTTCTTATGTGTCATCTGGTTTTGTTTCTCATATGCTCAACCTCAGTCCAGATACAGGTATTGACTCTATATTTAATCTTAACAATGAGTTAACTTCATTGGTAGATGTCCAAGTTACTACTACTACTACGGAGCCACCTCTTTTGTCTGCAATAACTCTTCATCCACCACCCACTCCTCTCATCTCACATCTGCAACAAACACTAGTTCCTACACCAGCAACTGTTCCAAGCTCCTCCCTCTAAGATCTTCCCAACTTTGGCTCTCTGTTTAGATTTGACCACATATTAAAAGCTTTAGAAGACAACTTCTTGGAATTCAAGCAGACAAACCAATTTGCTGAAGCAATTTCTACAATTTCAGGCATTGTTGATGCGTACCTTGCCAACAAGATGCATGAAGCCGTCAAAACAGTTGTTGAGTTACAGTCAGACAGACTAAGAGATGAAGCCCAAGCTGAAAATGCAGACTTTATCAATAAACTTGATGACAACATTAAGAAAATCATCAAGGATCAAGTCAAAGAACAAGTTAAAGCACAAATCTCCAAGATGTTGCCTAAAATTGAAAAGACTGTAAATGAACAACTCGAAGCTGAGGTTCTGACTCGTTCATCCAATGAATCTAAGACATCCCATGCTATAGCCACCAATCTTTCTGAACTTGAGCTGAAGAAGATTCTCATAGATAAGATGGAGAGAAACAAGTCAATCCATAGATCTGATGAACAGAAGAATCTCTACAAAGCATTGGTTGACGCTTATGAATCTGAAAAACTCATACTTGATAAATATGGTGATACTGTCATGATTAAAAGACGTCGAGATGATCAGGATGAAGACGAAGAACCCTCTGCTGGATTAAACTGAGGGTCAAAGAGAAAAAGGGCTAGGAAAGAACCCGAGTCAACTAGTGCACCAAAGGAGAAGACTTCCAAGTCAACTGGAAAGTCTAAAGAAGGGTCCAAACCTCATCAAGAGCATTCTAGCAAGTCTACTCAAGCAGACGAGCCAATGCACGCTGACAAAGAAATGGAAGAACCTACTCATCAGGAGTTTGATACAGGATTTACAGAAGAACAACCTGTTGATGAGATCACTCAGCATCCTGATTGGTTTATGAAACCATCAAAACCTACAACTCCTGATCGTGATTGGAACAAGATTTTGCCAGCTCAATATGGACCAGTTCAACCTTAGATAAGCAATTTAGCTCCGAAAGATAATTCTTGTGACTCGTTTAATGAGCTGATGGATACTCCTCTTGACTTCTTAGCATTCATGATGAACCGGCTTAATGTTGATACTCTGACTCTAGAATTATTAGCTAGTCCAACATTCAAGCTAATGAAATGATCATGCAAGAGTCTGGTAGAACTTGAATATTTCCTTAAAGAAGTCTACAAGGCAACCACTAATCAATTAGACTAGAAGAACCCTAAAGGTCAGCAATATCCACATGATTTGCATAAGCCCTTACCTTTGATATCCAATCCACAAGGTCGACGTGTCATACCTTTGATCACTTCATCAACAACGACCTTGCGTATCTAAGGGGTGGTGCTTCAAGCCGAACATATGCAACTTCAGTGACGAAAACCAAGGCTGCAGACTATGGGCACATCAAATGGATTAAAGACTTGGTTCCGAGTACCATGTGGAGTCCAGTGCCAGTTATCTATGACAAATATGCAGTATGGGGAATCTCTCACTAGGGACGAAAGCGCTAACAATTCTATGGATATGCTGTCGATAAGGAATCTGCTTGTGACGTCTAGTCTAGATACAGAATCATTGCCGTTACAAAGCTTCAGATTATCGAATGGCATAACTACAAGCATTTGGATTGGATAACAGTTCGTAGGAATGATGACAAGCTTTATACATTCAAAGAAGGCGATTTTAAAAGGCTTCTCTTGCAAGACATCGAACACATGCTGCTTCTTCTTGTTCAAGGCAAGCTGACCAATCTCATTATTAAAGAACGCCTTGCTCTAAATGTGTCATTGCGAATGTTTACAAGAAGCATCGTCATCCAAAGGCGTGTAAAAGATCATCTATTAGGTGTCGAAAGTTACCAAAAGAAGATCAACCTCACAAGGCCAGACACGTACAAATCCGATCTCAAAAGATTGCAAACATACTCAGCATACCCCAATCCTAGAGGCTTCATATATCAAAATAAAGAAAAGAAGAACATATTGATGCGTATCGATGAACTCCACAAATTCAGTGATGGTACACTCAACGATGTTCGGACCGCTCTTGATGATATTCTAAAGAGGATCAGGATGCAGTATCTGCCAAAGACTTTCTAGAGGAATGTAGACAAGGATAGAGCAAGAGCTATGATTCAGGAGATTGATAAACAGCTAAAGAACAGAAGGATCATGTAGAGCTTGGAGAAATTTGTTGGTGGGAGACCGTATGAGGGAGACTTTTGGCTGCTGGAAAGGACCATATGATTTATCATATGTTGTCCTTATCATAAAAGGTCAAAAATCATACATAATTAAATCTTGTAAATTTGTATATATGTAGTGTAGACTTAATGGTGATCATAAGCAGTGCTCGAGTACAAAATTTTCACGAATTTCTTAGTAAATTCAAAATCTTTCAACTTATTGTACTGAGCACTGTCTTATATACCCTCAATAATTGAGGCGGAGCATTAAAATGTTCCAAATAGATAATGCATAATTTTATTCTCCTTGAACGTTTAATCAATTGATATCCAAAATATCAAGAGATTAACATTTTGGATAAGGGGATAAAATTATGATTAAACTGAATCTAACTTGTATTGAAATGTTATCATATAAAATGGACTCAGTATACTCCACACTTAGCATACTACGATCACGATGCACATGTTAAGGGGGAGCTTTTAGTGATAGTGAAAAACTCTCAAAGTGTAAATCTTTTGATATTTATATCAAACACTTTGATTGAAATTTTCAATGATTTTGGAAGGATTTTAATGAAATACCCAAAAGACCGACCATGTACTTAATTTTATGAAGTTATAAGGTGGTTAGGTATAGGTATTCAAATCCTATGATCCAGCCAGAACCGGAGGGATCTACCCAGGGATATCCACTAGTTAGTGTAGAAGTCCTTAGGTATGATTAAAAAGGAGAAAAAGTGAGAATCGGGAATAATGCCGACTGAGATGGAGCTAACACTGGAACAAACCTAACAAGGTGTTAGTTATGAAGTCTCGGTAAGCATTGAAGGGGTTGAAGAATGAAAAAGAAATGTAAGGATAAAGGGTGAAAAGAAAGAAGCCCTCCATACACTTAGGCAGAAACCGGGTCAATACATATGCTGTCAGAAACACTTAGGTGTTGTCTGACATTGAAGACAGTCATGGACCCAGTGACGCTATGCACAAACCCCTCCCAGCCACTCAAAGTCAGAAAGACTTTGTTTCAAAACTCACGGAGATACACTCATTTCTATTGACTTTCTCACTCCGAGTTAGTTGATATTGAAAAGGTGGCACTCAGCTCCAGCCTCCGATCACTAAAATTAAAAGTGCACTATTGAGTCTAGAGCCAAAAGAGATCATCCATTAATCTCATTAGGACACTTGTCATAATTTAGCTTGTTATCTCACACAATGTGAATATCAAGTAATATCATTAGAGTCCTACGCAAGATCCTTGTGATTTTGCCAGAACATCCGAGTGATACTTAGGTATTCACAATAAAGATGGAAATCCTACTTGAGCCAACATCAAACAAGCTCATGGTAGGTGACTTGTGCGATTCTTATGAATTAAGCTTGTGACAACTGGAAAGCAACAATGGTGCGATTCTTTATGAATCAAACTTATTCCAGGTTATGGATCAACGGTTAAAGAATTTTGAATTGCTTAAAACTCTCGATGTGTCACAAAACCACTTTAGCAAGTGACACGTCGATTGATTTTCAAATTGATTTTCTATATCAATCGGTGAGATAGTAACTCACTGGTTCACTCTTATCGTGCTGTCTGCTTTGAGACGTTCCGATAATGAGAACATGCTGAGTACGATGAATCTAATACTAATGTGTTAGAAAGATTCAATACTACAGCTGGAAATCCTGTCAAGAAGATTCTTCTTAAATTGAATCTATCTGATCACAGGTCGATCCTCACGGATTTGAAGGTTACTCCAACCAAACCTGGGCGAATGACAAAGCCATATTCGTCCCCCCGCTTTATTGCTAACTGTTTTTATGCAGGCTATTTAAAGATGGTGGTGGAGGTTCCTGATTCCAGCTGACTCACAAGATCCATAGCCACATGCTCATACCCGATAGACAAACATAAGGACTTCATGAAAGGCTTAAATACATATTTCAAGACTTCTGCTACTCTGATAACGAACGTCTTTCTCGAAGTGACGAAGTATTATAGTTAACGAATCTCAAGAAAGACGTAGCATTAAAGTTTTTCAAGACAACCATTCAAGAAAGGTATGAGCATGTTGGTTCAGAAATCACAAATCCACAAGATGGCAAAGTTTCAAGATGGCGAAGAGATTGTGCTTGGTTGATGATCTCAAGATGCTCAAGATCACAATGTCAAATACAAGTTCAAGGAACAAGCTCAATCCGGAAATCAATGATCACTACAACATACTCACAGGAGAATGTTAAATGGACGAGCTAAAGACTAAAGACAAAGCATTGTATGCTAGGCTTAAAGTTTTGTAAAATGGAGTGACCTCCCTTAGGGGGAGATTGTTGGAAATACAAAAAGTGTCGGTCACTTCCAAGTTGTAATAGGTCTTAGCTCGTAGATTGTGTCATGTTAAGTATAGAAGCTAATCCGGCCCAAGGCCCATGGGAAGCCCATCATAGCCCATGGGCCGGCCATCATGTAACTATATAAGCCCTCTCCTAGCCTTGGAGAGGGGTTGGTTGTTTCATTTTTCCCATTTTCCACATAGTAATAACACTTCATCCATTCCATATACTTTCTCTCACTAAACATCACAACCCACATCTCTCTCTCTTATTCTTGGTAGATCATTAGATTACATGTTTCTTCAAATGGGTTCATCTTCTTAATAGTTTTCCACTATACCAATTCCTTCGATTGATTAAACCACTTTAATTCCTCTCATTTATTCTCTTCCAACTTAATCTTCTAAACAACTTTAAAAACGTGACAATCATTCAAACTCATATTTAGACCGCCATTTAGCTCTTGGGATGACCTCGGATTTACCATCTCTACACTACTCACAATCGGGTTCGCTACCCGTTAGTGCGTTTGTCAGGTGAATCAAGTTTTATAAATTTAAAACTTGATAAATAATTATTTTAAAATAAAATACGCATCAAGTTTTTAGCGTCGCTGCCGGTGAGCTAATTAGGTTTTAAGTTTGAGTTTTGTATATATATTATTTCAGTATTTATTTCCTTGTAAGAGCATAATCTACTGTTATCTCTTATTTGATTTTCAGGAAACATGAAATTGAAACCTGATATTAAGAACATGACGATGAACGAGCATTGGGAGTATGAAGCTGCGAAAGAAAGGCAATTGTAGGATAATGTTTGATCTAGAATAAGTCCAACAAATTATGATGAGGCGGATTTTGACTCTTTTCACCAGAATAAGAGTAATACTTTTAGCTATCTGTACTCTCATAACTTAACTCCTCTACGCCCATGTTCCCTACCTGTTCAACCCTATCCTAAGAACTATTTAATATCTACCAATGTGAGCAACAATGTGGACATCGAAAATATAACTACAACATAATATAATTTATACGTTGCTAAACAGGGCTTAGAAAAGAATCCACCAAATAATCACTACTATGGTTTCACACCCTAATTTTTCGCTTAACCACCAAACACACCTAACAATCCTGTAGATAAGAAGGATTCCGACTTTGATAAGATCTTGGATGACTTATTAATGACATCAAATGACGTCTATTTTATAGCATCATTTATCTCATGTAATTAACCCATTTTGTATAATTATTGCAAAGAATTGTTACTTAATCGTTTGTATTTGAGAATTGAAGTAATTATGGAGTACTTGGTGAATGTTAGCAAAAGGCGCGCATTTTGGAGCTTAAACAAAGATATTTTAAAGATTACTGTTCTAACAACCAATACGTCATATCCATCAAGGAAGATACGGCGTATCTGTGCCTGCACTCACCAAAGACGAAGACCACATAATCAATACGCCGTATCCAGAGAAGACCAATACGTCGTATTAAAGATATAGTATGTGAATATTTTGGAAGATATCAAATGTGGTCCCTACTCCAAGAAACCCAATATGTCGTATCCAACACCTTGGATACGCCGTATCAACACCGACTCCAAACCCTATAAATACAAAACTCAAAAACGAGTTTTAGGTGTGCTAAATCATATTCTCGATACCTAAACCACAAAAGTCGATTTTCAGAAGAGAAAAAGAGCAGAAGAGGTCTCGCGACCCATTCCAATCCATAGGAGACAACGTGTAATTTCTTATACTTTTGTAATCGTTCAATTTTTGGTATCATTCGTTAACTCGGTTAGTTTACCTTGGCTAAGCCATTACACTTGTATTAATTATGATGTTTGAAGGCTAATACCTTCGGGTATTAGCCATTATTATGAAGATCTTAATATTTGGTTTTGTTTATATCTCGATTGCTTAATTTATCGTTGTATGCTTGTTTATGTTTATCAATTTATACTTGTTTACATGCTTTTATATGCGACCTATCATTCAACTGGATCTAGTGATATGGACCAAGTAATCCAGATGCCGGGATAGCTCTCCATATAGTGATTTATACATCTAGAATCATATGATCACAAATATTGTCCTGCTAAAACCATGCTAAGGATACGCTTCTGGCTTAACTAGTTAACGGAAATTGCCTTTGGTTTATTGAACAAGTTGACTAGCAGGTGAACCTAGATAATTCAACAAATAACGTTCTAATTCCATTGGATAGTTAGACAAGTGGACTACTAGAGTATAAATTGCCATTAAGCAGTAAGTGGGTAAAGTCTCTATGAGCTAGGATTTAACAAGATCACCATTGCTTTAATCCCTAAGATAGATTATAATCAGCAAATAAGGATGCTTTATGCGGATGAATAGATAAAGATACATCTAATTCAAGTTAAAGAATCTCATATATATGGTTATAGTAAAATCCCAACTAACAGGTCTAAATGGAAATATAAGTACAAGAGATATGCATGCAACACAATATTTAACTATTCAATCATGTAATGCTTTATTGATAAGAATCTAAGTATTACAAAGTGTTATTGATCACACTTATTGAATGACAATGTATGTTTACCCTTTGAAAAAGTAAACTTGCAAAATTATCAAGTTTACAAGCGAACTTGTATAGACTCGCTGATAGGATCAGCTGACTAGTTGTAGGTTCGATAAAGGAGTAAACGCACTATAATAACGACAACAATAAAAATGATGCATTTACTTCTGTTAGTATATAACCCATAAGAGACCCATGTCCCACTTACCTATTAGGGTTTTACCCTTTGTTTTGTATTATAAATACTCTTGTATTCTCCTTAGTTTATTATCGATTCAATAAGACTTTGCATTGTACATTTAGTTTCTACATGGTATCAAGAGCCGGTTATAATTAGAGGTTATCGGAGTCGTAACAACGGTTGGAGATCAACTTCATTTGGATACATTCATATTTTATAGAGGGATTGAGATCACCTCATGTTCATCTCTCTCAAGTGCTTCTCATGTTGATATTTGTGAGAGGGAGAAAATTAACGAGTCACATATTATTATTTAAAAATACCCCTACTATTTTATTTATATGTATCTTATTGGTTCAACATGATCAAACAAACATGAGAGACCAACATTAAAGGATCTCTATCCCTTATAGAGATATGAGGTACATGAATGACTTTTTATTTTGCAATTAGATAAAATAATCTTGGAATCAGCATTTTAAAAAATTACTCCAACTAGGTTTTTTCAACCCGCGCTTCACTGCGGAGCGCGGGGTTTTACGTTAATTATTTGTAATGGATTTTTTTGCTACGAAACAATGCTTAAAAATGAGAGTACTTTCTTCATATATTCACAAATCGTGTTCGGAATGCTTAGATATAATTTTAGCCTAAATACATACATAATTAAAAAAGTTAGAATGTTCATTGAAGATGACCATATCTCTGTCAGTCGCCATAGTTACTGCAGGTTGTTTTAGCTTTCTTTCCCAAGTCAAGAGCTACGACATTTTCACTTTCTTTCGGCTCGATGCAACTCCTGTATTAGTTGAGCCAAAGTACGTAAAGTGACAAACCAACCACACCACTTGACGAAACACAGATTTCTAAACTCAAAAAAAGAGTACGAATGCTGACAACAGAGACATGTAAAAAGCAACATAGTTCAGATACCTTTGATCCGGCTGTAAAAACTATTTAAAAGGCAGTAACAATATAAGTAGGTTTTATCCCAAAATCAAACAGCCAATATTGTTTAGGAAAATTATATAAAGCATGCAGAATCACACCTTCGTTTGCCATAGGAAGAAAACTTAGTGTTTCTATTTGACGGGTTTAAGATATGCGTTTTAGCTACTTTATAGTAATTTAAGTCTAATTCTATGTGCATCAACCTTTGTTTGGGAAAAAATGTCTTCTAGATGTTGTTATGAATTACTAACTCGGCTATTTTAATGTAATGCTGCTGTCAACTAAATTTAGTGCTGCTCATAAGAACTTCAAAGAAAATATACAAAGTAATTTCCTACTTACTGCTATTACAAAGTTAGTACTATGCTAAGTAAATATTACGTGCTGCTGAGAAAATAAGCTAAGTATTACTACCGCTAGTGATAAGTTACTACGCTTAGATAAGTTAAAGCAAGCTAAGGTTAATAAGTAAGTTTTGTGTTTGTTGTTAGTACTAGCTATATGATTGATATTAGTATATTTTTTAAGAAAAGATTATGGATACTAAGAAAGTATTGTAATCCACTAGGGCCCTTGGTGTATAAAAACAGTACCATAGGGCATAGAGTTTTGGATATGTTTTTATCTATTATTATTCGTAGCTTCAAGGCTTGTAACTCTGAATACTTTGAGAGTATTCCCGATATTATTATTAATAATATAGGAGCATATTTGTTTTGAATTACTGTTTCATTAAGAATTATTCTTAATATTAAAGATTAGATTCCGCACAATCTTTAATACATTCAAAAACAGTTTCTACTAGAGTTGTGTTAGATTTATCTAATATAACTAAACCTTAAACAAAGCTTAAGGAATTTGATCTATTGAAGTGGGATCAACAAGTGGTATCAGAGCTTGTTAAGAACCTGTTTTTGCTAAAAGACATGGATCAAGATGCTGTTATTTGTGCATTCTTTGCTAGTCAACCAAATAGTCCTCAACTTGTACATGAGAACTTGCAACAAATCCATCTAAATGACACTGAAGAGATGGATTTGAGATGGCAAATGGCCATGTTGACTATGAGGGCTAGAAGGTTTTTGAAGAATATAGGAAGGAAGCTTACTGTTAATGGCAATGAGACTATTGGTTTTGATAAGTCCAAAGTGGAGTGCTATAACTGCCACAAGAGGGGACATTTTGCTAGGGAGTGCAGAGCTCCAAGAAATCAAGACAACAAGAACAAGGAAAGCTCAAGAAGGAGTGTGCCTGTGGAAACATCTACTTCCACAGCTTTGGTGTCATGTGATGGTCTTGGTGGATATGACTGGAGTGATCAGGCAGAGGAAGGGCCTAATTATGCACTCATGGCTTTCTCATCTTCAAGTCCTGACTCAAAGGTATCCAATGATATTCTATTTGTTCAAATCCTTGATGAAAACTGTTGAATCTCTTAAATCTCAAAATGATCAACTATTAAAAGATTTAAAGAAATCTGAGTTAATGGTTCTAGGTTATAAGACAGGTTTAGAGTCTGTGGAAGAAAAACTTGAAGTTTATAAAGCAAATGAGTCTATTTATTTACAAGATATTAAGGGCTTAAAATTTGAAATTCATATAGGAGAAATAACTATTAGAGAGCTTAGGAAGAAGCTTGAAATAGTTCAAAAAGAAAAAGATGCCATTCAACTTAATGTAGATAAATTGAACTTTGCCCCCCCCAAATCTAAAAGTTTAACAAGCTCATAGAGTGTCAGATAGTTGACAATTGCAAGAAAGGTTTAGGCTATGAAAATTATAATGCAGTTCTACCTCCCTACACAAGAAATTTCATGCCTCCAACACCTGACTTGTCTTTTACACTTACTGTTTAAGAATGAGTTTGTTAATAAGCCCCTGTTAGTTTAAGAACTGTTAAGCTATGTCTAGTGAATAAGTGCCTAAGGTAGTTAGGAAGAATGATGATGCCCCAATTATTGAAGAATAGGTGTCAGATGATGAGGAAGAGGACGTGTCTCAACCTAAAATTGAAAAAAAATAGTTAGGCCTAGTATTGTTAAGAAAGAGACCCTGTAAAATCTAAACAACAAGAAAAAACTGCTAGGAAAACTGTTAAACAAGTTTAGCAACATAGGAAAAACACTAGCAGTCCAATAGGCAATCAAAGAAATTAGAACAATATGATGTCTCAAAAACTAGGAAGCGATTTTAAGATGTTTAATAAAAGGTGCCTTGTTATGTTTGTAGAAAGCTTTGATCATTTGCAAGTTTTTTTTTATTTTTTTTGATTAGCAATTACCAATAAAAAACAGTTTCAAAATCAAAGGATGGATAAAAACCAGTTTGGAGAGGGGTAACAAATCTAAAAGGCTAAAAAGAACATGGTTCCAAGAGTAGTACTAATGAAGTCTGGCTTAGTATCTATTGATACTGCTAGACAAAAAATTTCAAAAATAGCAGTATTGGTTAATACTGCTAGACAAGTTAATGCTGCTCACTTAAAAACAATAGCGAATGCTGCTAGACCAATGTCATATCTTTCTAAAACAGCACATTCAACTATTAAGAGGCCCATTAATAATAACATAGCTTTTAAAAACAGTAATATTAATCAAAGGGTTAATACTGTTAGGGGTAATAATGTTAATATTGTTAGGCCAAAAGTAGTAGTTAATGTTGTTTAAGGAAATAATGTTTAATGCTGTTAAGGCATCAGCTTGTTAGGTTTGGAAACCAAAGACTAAAGTTTTAGACCATGTTTCTAAACACAACAGTGCATCAACCATCCTAAAAAGGTTTGATTATATTGATGCACAAGGTAGATCTAAGTCAGTAATGGCTTGGGTCCCCAAAAGAAACTGATTTTCTTATTTGATGTGCAGGGCAATCCACAAATGGATTTACAAGATAAAGGAGTAATTGATAGTGGATGCTCAAGGCACATGACAGGGAACATGTCCTATCTTACAGACTATGAAAAGATAGATGGAGGATATGTTGCTTTTGGAGGGAACCCTAAAGGAGGGAAAATCACAAGAAAA
>BQNB010147672.1:0-13044 GCA_026074375.1 Tanacetum coccineum
GATTAAAAATTAACCAAACTCTCCAATTCCATATGGAATGATTCTAAATCGTCTATATGATCATCTCATCAAAATTAATCCTCATCTACAAAAATCAAAATATATATCATATTGGCCATCCATAAAACCTTGGATTCATCCCACTCATCTTCAAGCAATTATCTCTATATCATCTGAAGAAGTTTCAAGCAATGACTCGAATTCCATTTAAGATATCTCTATTAAGTATTATTGCTAGACATACCTACTATTATTATTGCTATGTAATAACCTCTATCTTAGTTATTCTAGTGCGTGTATAACTTGTCTCTATCACTATTATTTCATGCTTGCTATATGACACTTTATGGACATTTATGTCATCTCTATGCTTCTACTTGGCCTCATTGCTTGAGCTTTTCTTCTCTTAGCTAGATTATAGGGTTCTTGAAGAAATGGAAATGCCACAATCATCCTTCCAACCCTTTTAGGTTATTCTGAAAAACGATTAACTTTTGGAAAAATTCGCAAGCCTCCAGAGAACGACCCCCAAAAATCATGGGCGGCCCCCTAATATATATGGGACCGCCTGAGGTTTACGGGACCGCCATCAGGGGAACCATGAAATTTTCCTGTCCCTTTTTTTTGCAACTTTGAGCCTATTCTCCTTAGGTCCAGCCATTCTTTCCTTTCTAAACAAAACACTTCTTGGAATCTTCACTCTCCAATACCATGCCTTTCCTAAAATTCCTCTATATATGAACATCATTCTTCTCCATCTCAATCACCTCTCCATTTCTAAATCTTTCACTTCTCTTCAAGTCTCAATGTCATCCTCTAGCAAATCCCCTCGTGACTACTCACGAAAATACCAAAGGGCCATTCTCGAACCTTGGAGACAAAGTCATGGTCTTCCTCCTTCACCACCTTCTCCTCCACCAAATAGGACTACTCACACCTCTCCTATCTCAAATAACTCTCTCTTATCCTTTTCACCTCTACAAAACTCAACTCAAAACCTAAATGCAATTCATCACCTATCAAATCTGCTTGAAATAAATCTTCAACAAGCAATTGAAGCCACAAATCCTTCACCTCCTACCTCACCATATATCCCTCCACCTTCTTTAGATCAAGCAAACTTTCATTCAGAATTTTGTCATTGTTGCTTGGATACCCTCTATTTGATACATTGAAAGATGACCTTAATCGTATCAAATCTCTCATCATTGGTCCTTCCACTCAATTTCCATCCTCAATAACAACCTCCTCACCATAACTGCGCACTCTCAAAAGCTTAAGTTCACCTAATAATAAACAATCCATTTTTGATTATGGCATCTTCTACTCTTCGAAAATCCACTAGTGTAGATGCCATATTATTCTTTATTTTTATGATTATCGACTTATCTATAGTAATGATTCTACAAATTTTGTATAGAATTTGTCTAGCTCGTAATTAACTCTCGTATTTTAGTCTATATTTATGCATCTAGTAATTGCGATTTGCTATTGTATGATATATTAATATGTTGAATGAAACTTTTTGGGTGACTATTTTAATCTAATGTTCTTAAAAGGATATTTTGTCTTGCACTTGTAGCTCTAACATTGGATTTAGTAAGCAACAATTTTCATAAGACGATCCCTTGATCCCCGAACGAGGTGACATACATCAAGGGAGTCTTGATATCATCGATTTCTTTCTTCCTACAACTACTCGACGGTGTATCCTTTTTGAATTCGACAAAAAGGTAGAGAACTAAAACAAAACTCATTAATAATGTAGAACTTTTCATTTTATACAAAATGAGTTTATATTTTGTCATCATCAAATAGAGGAGAGTTGTTTAATAAAAATTATGTCTAAAAAGGTTATTTATATTTTTCGACCTCTCAACTTTGTAATAACAAAAGTTGTAAAAACGTGTACGATTAACAAATTAAACATTCCAATATATTAATCCTAAAATTTCATTTCTAAATTAGTTAATCACCTTAGCCCTTTTTCAACTGGTTCTACTAATAATTTTCTGGTTATTTTTAGTAATAATGACAAAGGTAATCAAGGGAGAGTTTGAGAAACTTGAGTCTGTAAAGATCAGTAATGTTTTGCTCACTTGCAATACATCACTTGAAATGTTCAATGAAGAATTCATCTGGATGAGCAGAATGGAGGACGACTTGTTTACATATAAGGTTGAAATTGCTGAAGTTACTAACATTCCATGTAAATTAAAGAAGGAAGACGATTTGGAACAACAAATGTCACATGAATCTGATGATGATATGGAATATGATCCATCTGATGTCGAATGTTAGGAATTAAAAGCTTCTACAAGTTTATACTGCTGATGGACTTAGTACTGCTATTGAAGATTTGTACTACTACTACTGCAGATTGAAGAATATAAACTAAGTCATTAGTACTGCTAGTTGTAATATTAGTACTGCTAGTTATAGTTAGTACTGTCAGTACAATGTTAGTACTGTCAGTGTAAATTAGTACTGTTAGTTAGTTTATTAGTACTGCTTATGTGATATGCATGAGTTATATTAGGAATAGATATGCATGATCACTTAACGCGTTTTGTAAGCCCATTAGGGTTTCCTTGGTGTATAAAAGGAACCCTTACGGCATAGTTAGATATACGCATCCAAGATAGAAAAGTCATAGTTATTTAGGCAAAACATATAGTTGTTTTGTGAATCATTCAATATATTGAAAGTTTAGAGAAAGTTCTTGTGTTACTGTTACATTGTTTCTTCTGGTGTATAAAGATTAGTTTCCGCATAATCTTTATATATTACTCAGGGTTTCTATCAGAGTTGTTTTAGATTTATCTAAGATAACTAAAGCTTTAACAAGCTAATCAAAGATCTAAAAGGGGATCAACAAGTGGTATCAGAGCGGGTGTTCTGAAACCTTGATCAAGAAGAAACAAACTAGATCTATCTCTTTGTACAATCCCTAGATCAAGACCCATGGATCTAGAAAGTGCCCAAAACAATGCTCTTGCAAAGCTGCCACTTCTCAAGCAAGGTGATTATGACACATGGAGACTCAGAATAGAGTCATACATTCAACTACAAGACTATGCTCTCTGGGAGATCATAGAGGATGGCAATTCCTTCAAGCCAGTAGCACGAACCACTACAAACGCTGATGGTACATCTACTTCAACAATACCTGGTGCTGTTACTGCTGAGGAGAAGATCCAAAAGAAGAATGATCTTAAAGCCCGAAGTATTTTGATGATGACACTTCCAAGTGAGCATCTACTCACTTTTAATCAATACAAGGATGCCAAGACCTTGTTTGAAGCCATAGAAGCAAGATTTGGTGGTAATGAAGCCACCAAGAAGACTCAAAAGACACTCCTGAAGCAGATGTATGAAAACTTCAATGCTTCTAGCTCAGAGTCACTTGACTCTATCTTTACCCGGCTTCAGAAAATTGTAAGCCAGTTAGCCATCTTAGGTGAAAACATCTCTCAAGAAGATCTAAACTTTAAATTCTTGAGAAGCCTTCCTTCTGAATGGAGCATGCATGTTGTGGTCTGGAGGAACAAACCAGATCTGGGCTCAATAAGTTTTGATGATCTCTACAACAATTTTAAGATTTTCTAGTGTGTTTGTGCTGAAAAGACGGGGGGGGGTCATGTGATGCATGGTTATGAGAAAACAATGTTAATACTGTAGGCAAATTGTTAATACTGATGGGTTCAAAATTAATACTGTTAGTTAAGAAATTGCTTTAGATTATGTTTTTCTTGGTTTTGAACTAACATTTGCAGGATAAGCAAAATTGATTGTTTATTATCAAGTAAAGTATTGTTTGAGGGGAGGCTCATGATGTTTATTATGCACTCAAGTATGATTTGAAAATTTTGTAACATCAGACAAAAAGTGTCAAACACATAGTAAAATCAAAAGAGGTCGGGATACTAAGGTACCTCAGTCTGGTGGTCCCCTTGACAAAGGTTGGAGATGAGGTTGTCCATAAGGAGTTGGGTGACAGAATGGAAAGGGCTGCCACTACTGCTTCTAGCTTTGAAGTAGAGCAGGACAGTGGTAACATAAACTAAGACCCAATCCATGGCAACACTTATTGAATTAAGTCCTTTAGGATTTGGATCAGGTAGTGGTCCCAGGTGCCAAGGTACCATATTGGGGATGTAGATGCTCAAACTAGGTTTGAGGCTGTGTCTAAAAGTCTAATGATCCACCTCTCTCATGAGGTTACACACCTAAAGGCTAATCTTACGCTCATTTTAGTGGGTTTGAGAGTTTTGAGAGATAATTTAGCATATAGAAATTATGGCATGAGATAAATGCTAGAACCAAAATCAGCTAAAGCATCACATGAGAAAGCTTTGTTGAAGTTACATGGAATGAGGAAACTTCTGGGGTCTCTAAGTTTGGGTGGAACTTTATTTTCGATTAAAGCATAACTTTCATCGCTCTGGAAAGCGGCTAAAATTTGTTAAAGCTTGTGCTTATTGCTAATGAGTTCTTTAAGAAATTTGTCATAGTTTGGCATTCCTGCTAAAACGTTGACAAGAGGAACATTGATTCGAACGGCTCGAATCATGTCGAGGAATTTTCCATATTGAGCTTCCATTTTCTCTTTTCTGAGGTGTTGAGGTGATGGCATCAAATAACGTCACTTTTATAGATCATTTATCCCAGAAATAACTAATTTAGTAGATATTATTGCAAAGAATTGTTACATAATCATTTGATTTGAGAATTGCAGTAAATTATGGTAGTCCTTGGTTGAGAGTAGCAAAAAGGCAACGCATTTATGGAGCTTAAACGAAGACTTTAAAGATTACTGATTCTGACAACACCCAATAATACGCCGTAACCATCCAAGAAAGATACGATATCTGTGCCTGCACGTTTAAAAAAGACCAACAAGAAACAAGATCAATACGCCATATCCAGGGAAGACCAATACGCCGTATTCAAGCTATGGAAATAAAATATTCTGGAAGATATCGAACGTGGGTCCCTAACTCCTAGAAAACCCCAATATGTCGCCGTAATCGAAGACTTTAGATACGTTAGTATTGACCTTTTTCTAGACCTTATAAATAGAAAACTCAAAAACGAGTTTGAAGTGTGCTAAATCATATTTTTGATACCTAAACCATAAAAGTCAATTTTCAGAGGAGAAGAAGAGCAGAAGAGGTCTTGCAATGTAATTAACTCCATAGGAAATAACTTGTAATCTCTTATACTTTTGTAATCGTTTAGTTTTTGGTATCATCGTAACTATTCGTTAGTTTACCCTTGGCTAAATATTACGCTTTGGATTGATTATGACGTTATGGAAGCTATACTTTCGGGTATTAGCCATTATTATGAAGATCTAAATATTTGGTTTGTTTATCTCGATTGCTTAATTTATCATTGATTGCTTGTTTATGTTTATCACTTTATACGTGTTTACGTGCTTTTGTATGCGACTTGTCATTCAACTTGATCTAGTGAACGGCACAAAAGTAATCTAGATGCCGGATGGCTCTCCATATACGACCGATTTAATATACATCTAGACCAATATGTGAAGAATCGTTTTAGCCCCATCTAGGATATAATTAACGTAATATGCAGCGGAATGAAATAAGAACATCAATGTTTATGAACCAGGTTTTTCTATTCATACTATTACATAAACTATAAACTAACTAATATGCTAACTAAAGTATACACACATTTTACTGGTTGTGGGTCTAGACCCACAGTGGAGTAGCTCTAACTATAATTGTGAGTCTTAATTAAACAGACCGCATATGACCCTTTATATAGAGGGTTTACAAGAGTAAAACCTAGCTTTACATAGTGACTAACTTCTAATTATCACATGGAAGTCCTTGTTGTTTCATCTTTCTATCTCATTTATGCATATGCATGTTTGCAATCATCCAATCTGTAGACACCAACATCTCCCTATTTGCTATTAACAAAACAATCTTCATGAATTGAAACAATTCTTGTCAAAAACTTCTCCTTGTCTTAAGATCTTCTTAAACATGCCACCACACAAAAATAAGAGCTGCAAATCATATCTCTGGTAGTCTTCTTCTTCCCCTTTTTGTAATCATCTAAAGGGGTCTTCTGAAAGAATGGCAACTTGGAAACACGTCCCCTCAAGTGTGCATTAGATGGGTACACATTTAATCATAGCTTCCCTATGAAACCATATGTTTACCATTTCGTGAATCTTGAACTCTGTCTAGGCTCAATGTAGTGATCACTGATGAAGAAACTGAGTATATGGAAATTGATGAATAATAGAATCTCCAAACTTGTGTCCTTATTGTCTTGCACTATTCCATGTGACGTCGAACTTATACTACAGGGAAAAGTATAAGTAGACCGCAACCTCTTGACAAAATCCTCATTTATCCTCTAAAATGAGACACTGAGCACAATAACGTGACTCCTTCAAGTGATAGCAAATGTGATCATTGAGCATCATAAGAAAAATCACACATTCCTAGATTTTGCAAGTCTTCGTCAACATCATATAAGCACGAACAAGTTATCTTCAAACTTTGTAAGCCGTTTAAGATATAATAAGAACACGCATTTGTGAAACTTAACTACAACATTAAATAAGCGATATTCAATTGTCTCGTAATCACCTCGTTCATTAAGCCAAAACGAAACATCTAAGAATAATTAAGAATAAACTCTAGAAAAAAACAGTTCCTATCCGAGATCCAAACGCAGGTCTGTGTCCAACATCAACAATGCTAGCAATATTAAAGTACTCTGGCAGTATCTAACTAAGAAAAATCAATTGAAGGCCTAGCAGTATGAAAATCAACTAAGCATTACTATCTTTCATTTATGGCAGTACTAACGAATAAACAAGTAGTACAAACCTTTCCAACTTTTTATCATCCATGGCAGCTTAATACATAATATTGACAACTTCCCTGAATAGTCTTTTGAGGCCCAATTAGTACATGAACAATAGCATTAACTATATTACCAAAACCCTTGTGCACGAAAACATCTTGGAGCTCAAACAGTAGCAACACCCAATTAATACAAACGGGTAGCACAAGGCAGTACTAAATCAAACACGCAGTGACTAAACCTTCCATGTGCGAACCGAAAGTATAAACATTAACCGTTGGCAGCATTAACATCATTACGTTGACAAGTACTAAACTAATAACAATGAGCATACAATGTATGGTAGTAATTTCTTGAAGCCAACCATTACACGAATTCAACACCACATCATGTGCAGATACAAATAGCAGTATTAAAATCACGAACGTTCACACTAAGTCTGGATGAAGTTACTAGGCAGCAATAGAAATAAACGCAACATATTATCATATCATTGACTACTCCAGCAGTATAAAGTAACTATTATATAAGTAAAATAAAATCACTAAAAATCAGGGATTTAATAAATACATACAAAATCTATTTTCCCATATCCACAACAGCCGGTGATATCCTCCATATTCACGTGATTCCAATAGCACCTTACTACTGCACTTTAACCATAAACCGGCGTTTTCATAAATTGCTCTCCAATACCACATCAAAACACATATGTTGTTAACAGCTTCTTCTTTATCACAACCTGTGAATAATATTCGTCCAAAAACCCTAGCTTCTGATGAAACCTTATGATCAATCACCTGTTAGGGTTTTCAGAAAACCCTAAATCTGATGTGTAACAAGTATCAACACCTGCTGCGTCTTTTCACCAAAAACCCTCTGATATAATCGTGATCATGAACCTAAGTCACAATTTGCTTTGTTCACTATAAAATTAGGGTTTGGGAAAAACCTTTCATGTTACAAACCTGTATTCGAATCACCTTGCTTAAGAAGATCTACTCGTTCATCACCTGCTGCTGTTGCTTTAAACCAATTAGGGTTTGCTAAAAACCCTAAATTCACCAAATACGCCTTTTTGCTGAAAACCAGAAAATATACATGAACAAAAACCTTGTATAAACCCTATATCAAGAGCCATCAGGCTCTGATACCAATTGTGAAGATTCATTTAGCCCATCAATGGGGGGGGGGGGGGGGGGATAGAATATCATTAAATAACACAATATGCAGCGAATAAATAAACACAAATGTTATGAACAAGGTTTTTCTTTATTCAACTACTAATAAACTATAAAACTAACGAATAAAGCTAACTAATAATACACACGATTCTTGGTATCTAACCTCTCATCTTGGGAGATCTAACTATAAATTGATTAGTCTAAACCAGAACGCATATGACCCTTTATATAAGGGTTTTACAAGAAAACCTAACTTACATAGGAAGATTAGCTTAATTTATCAACATTAAGTCCTTGTTGTTTCTCTTTCTTATTATGCATATTATTTTTGTAATCATACAGAATCTGAGTAGACCCAGACAAATAGGATCACAAATAACGATCAATATTTGCCTTTAGATTGTGAGCCTTATTATGGACCAACAGGTGTACCGTTGGGATCAACAAGACATTCTCGATTAAATGGTAAAGACTTGGTTTAGTGACTACTATATATGAATCTGTCATTAGCAGTAAGTCGGGTAAAGACTCTATGAGCGAAGGGTTTAATAACAGATCACTATTGCCTTAAATCTCCTAAGATAGATGATAATCAGCGAATAAGATGCTTTATAATCAGATGCTTTAATTCAAACAGAATTCTACTATTTAGGTTCTAAGGTAGAAGTACGCAAACCCGCCTTAATCTTAATGAATGATATGCCGGGCATGGAGATAAGTAATCATTGCATAAAATAAACATACCACATTTCTGATTGGATTAATAATGGTTAATATAGTTTTCTTATATTTGGTTAGACTGGTTTTTTATCCTCTGTTAATTTGCTTGCGTGTGTTTTAGTGTCTTAAGGTGATGTAGTCACACAAAACCCGGCCATCTCTCCAAGGCTGAAAACCCCGCCTTACCCGTTAGATTTAGCATAGGCTTAACATATAATAGAATTAACTTAGTCTAGACAACTAAAATATTAATAAATTGAAAGATTATTTTTCGCTCTCAGTGATTGACACGCTACTTACCACGAAACTATCACCGATCAGGTACACTACCTGTTAAAGTGTTGTTTTTGGTTAAGTCGGCAAAATATAAATTTAAAACTTAAAATCATAAATTATACAACCTCACAACGACACAATCAAGTTTTTGTCGCCGCTGTCGGGAATGACAATTTAATCTGATTTTATTTGATATATCTTTGTTTACCATTAGATTAGATCTAACCTTTATGATTAGTGTATTTAGATTAGTGTATAATGTTTATATCATTGTATAATTTGTCTTTAATTTTTTGCTTGTAGGATCTGGCTTAGTTTAGCTAGTTTGTTGTGATTAATTGTTTCTCTAATACACTGATTTTGGTCGAGAAACCAATTCCACTTCCTAGTAGCGATCCGGCGTATCCAACTTTCTTCTACTGCCAATACGAGCGTTATTCATTCAAAAGATTAATACGTGCGTATTTTAGATCCATATAAATACCGGCATATAGTTATTATCTGATACAGAACAAAGATGTTTTCGTACTCAAACTTAAAGCTCAAAATTTTATACACGCCCTTTTTCAACTGGTTCTACTGATAATTTTCTGGTTATTTTTAGTAATAATGACAAAAGTAATCAAGGGAGAGTTCGAGAAACTTGAGTCGTGTAAAGATCGAGTAATGTTTTTTGGCTCACTGCAATACATCACGTGAAATGTTCAAAATGAAGTAATCATCTGATGAGCAGATGTGAGGACGACTTGTTTACACATAGAAGTTGAAATGCTGAGAAGTCTACTAACATTCCATGTAAATTAAAGAAGAAAGACGATTGGAACAACTAAATGTCACATGAATTTGATTATATAGATACTGATATTATGATCCATTCTGATGTCGAATGTAGGGGAAATTTAAAAAAAAGCTTCTACATCGTTTATACTGCTGATGGACTTATGTACTGCTATTGAAGATTGTACTACTACTTACTTGCAGATTGAAGAATAAAACTAAGTCTTAAGTATCTGTGTTGCTACAGAGTTGTAATATTAGCCTTCGAGCCTTGCTAGTTATCTTAGATACTGTCAGTACAATGTTAGGTATTTGGTCAGTGTAAACATAGTACTTTAGTTATTTAATTAGTTATCTAAAAGCTTATTGATAGGCATGAGTTATAGTAGGAATAGATTTGCATGATCACTTAAACGGCGTTTGTAAGCCCATAGGGTTTCTTGTGTATTAAAAGGAACCCTTATGGCATAGTGCATGAGATGTTCATTTCCAAGAATAGAAAAGTCATAGTTATATAGGGCAAAACATATAGTTCTTCTTGTGAATCATTCAATATAATTGAAAGTTTAAGCGAGAAAGTTCTTTCATGTAATTGACCGTCCTACATTGTATCTTCTGGTGTATAAGGGAGTAGTTCTTCTGCATAATCTCTATAGATATTACTCAGGTTTTCTATCATAACAGGTTGTTGTAAGATCTAATCTAAGATAACTTAAGCTTAACAAGGAAATATAAGACCTGTAAAAAGGATCACAAGTATGGTAAATTCTGTTGTATACTGCTAATGTAAGAAGAGAGTGAACAAGTGCTGTTAGGTGAACAAGGATAAATGCGGTTAAGTCTAAATCATGCCTGGGTTTGGAGACCTAAAAGAAAGTACTTATAGATCATGTCTCCAAAAAATGACTCATACATGTGTAAGCAATTTGACTACTTGATCCACAGGTAGAATCCAAGTCTCATGTAATGGCTTGGGTCCTAAAGTGAAATATAATTCTCTTATGAAGATTATGTAAGATGTGTTTGGATTGTATTTCACTGAGCGTTTGAACCTAACATTGTCGTGAGGTTAAGAGTTTAAAGGTTATTTCCATTGATAAAGGATATGCTGATTTGAGAAAATGCAAAGTTGAGCGGGGGAGAGGGGAGGGGAGGGGGTAAAGGGGGGTTGAGACTAAGGGCGATAGGTTGTGGGGGTGGTGGGGGGATGGGGGGGGGGGGGGGGCGTGGGGGGGGGGGGGGGGGGGAGGGGTGGGGAGGGAGGGGGGGGGGGGGGGGGGGGGGGGGGGGGGGGGGGGGGAGGGGATATTGATGATAGACAAATGCAATGTCCTTTCAGTGTTGGTTGTATACCACACAACAAATGGTCATCAATTCACCATGTCTAACAGACAAGAAAGAAATTAGGCTATTCCAAGGCAAACGCAACCGGTAAAGGAATTCTCAATTCGGTTTATGATGGCTGATAGTATTTGGCTAAAAACTATTCTTTCAACTAAGTTTTTGGGATAACTTAAGGTTATCTTTGGAAAGAAATGGGTCAAAAGTAGTATTTTGGTTTGACTAACAGTTTTGACTTCTATTCATGGGTTATGCATAAATATGGATCCTCATGAATTCTCACATGTCTATCTCTATTCTGGGTGGCTAGTGTGTTTGTGAGAATAGAAGGCATGTTGTTGCATGGTTATTGTGCAAGACACAAAAGTTAATCTGACGGGTAGGAGCAAATGTTAATACTGAGGGGATTCAAAATTAATACTGCTAAGTTAAGAAATTGCTTTAGATTATGTTTTTCTTGGTTTTGAACTAACATTTGCAGGATAAGCAAAATTGATTGTTTATTATCAAGTAAAGTATTGTTTGAGGGGAGGCTCATGATGTTTATTATGCACTCAAGTATGATTTGAAAATTTTGTAACATCAGACAAAAAGTGTCAAACACATAGGAAAATTAAAAGAGGTCGGGACACTAAGGTACCTCAGTCTGGTGGTCCCCTTGACAAAGGTTGGAGATGAGGTATGTCCATAAAGGATGTTGGGTGACAGAATGGAAGGGCTGCGTACTTACTACTGAACTTACTGCATCTAGTCTAAAGCTTTGAAGTAGAAGCAGGACAGGTGGTAACATAAACTAAGACCCAATCCATGGCAGACACTTTATTGAGAACTTAAGTTCCATTATGATTTGGAATATCTCAGGTAGTGGTCCGCAGGTGCTCAAGGGTACCTATATTGGGTATGTGTCGATGCTCAGACTCAGGTTTGAGGCTTGATTATCTAAAAGTCTAATGACCACCTCTTCTCATAGAGGTTACACACCTACAAGGCTATTCTTAAACCTCTATTTAGTGGTTGAGAGTTAGTTGTGAGAGATAATTTTACATATAGTAAATGTATGGCATGAGATAAATGCTAGTACCAAAATCGGCTAAAGCATCACATGAGAAACCTTTGTTGAAGTTACATGGAATGAGGAAACTTCTGGGGTCTCTAAGTTTGGGTGGAACTTTATTTTCAATTAAAGCATAACTTTCATCGCTCAGGAAAGCGGCTAAAATTTGTTCAAGCTTGTGCTTATTGCTAATGAGTTCTTTAAGAAATTTGTTCATAGTTTGGCATTCCTGCTAAAACGTTGACAAAAGGAACATTGATTCGAACGGCTCGAATCATGGTCCGAGAAATTTCTTCCATATTGAGCTCTATTTTCACTTTTCTGAGGTGTGAGTGATGGCAGCAATAATGTCACTTTATAGCACATTTATCCATGAAAATAACACCGTTTTTAATATAATTATTGGCAAAGAATTTGTGTACTTAATCATTTGTATATGAAAATTGCATTAATTATTGGTGTACTTGAGGGTGAAGATTAGCAAAACGGTACGCATTTTGGAGCTTAAACGAATGTCATTTGAAATGAAGATTATTGTTCTGACACCCAATACGTCATATCCATCAAGGAAGATACGGCGTATATGTGCCTGCACTTCACAAAAGACCACGAATGAAACAAGATCAATATGCCATATCCAAGGAAGACCAATACGCCGTATTCAAGCTATGAAAATAAAATATTCTGGAAGATATCGAACGTGGTCCCTACTACAAAAACCCCCCAATACGCCATATCAAAGACTTTCAATACGCCATACTGGCCTTTTCCAGACCTTATAAATAGAAAACTCAAAAAACGAGTTTGAAGTGTGCTAAATCATATTTTCGATACCTA
>BQNB010147673.1:3887-16406 GCA_026074375.1 Tanacetum coccineum
GTGGCATTTCTCTTTGTCAAGCTTGTTTAAGTTATAAAAATTGGTTCGGCCTAAAAATAAGCTATCCGAGCTTATTTTTGGCTTAACGGGCCTTATTGGGCCCGTTAAGGTCCGTTTAGTGTTTTAGAGGTCCGTTATAGTTTTAGTAAGTTCAAATGTTTGCAATAAGCTCACGAGAGCCTGTTAACGGTGAGCTTATTGAAGCTTATTTCGAGCTTATTGGGCCCGTAAGCCCAATAGCTTGGCCCGATGTACCCTTCAATGTTTCAAGGCTTTTACTAGACCATATTCAACTCGTTTTAAGCCCAAATAAACTGTATGAAATTTAGCTTATTTAAAATAAGCTAATAAGCTAATAAGCACTTTCTTTGGGCCGGTTTTGGGCCGTTTGAGGCCCGATAAGGGTATTTAAGGTTTTGGACTTCTCCTAATGCCTTTCCAACTTGCATTTCAGCCGAATTAACTGTTTCCTTTTCAGCTTATTCCAAATAAGCTGAATAAGCTATTTAGAACCTTTGTTGGGCCGGTCTTGGGCCCGTTAAGGCTCGGTAAGGTTTTTAAAAGGTTTAGTGGGGTCCATTAGGGCCCGTTAAGCTTATTAAGTCCCCTTAAGTGCTCAGGAGGTCGGTTGCTTATGTAGCTTATTCGATAAGCTAATAAGCTCAACATTGGGCCTATTGGGCTCGATAGTGACCCGGTAAGGTTCTAGGGATTCGGGCTCAATTCCTTTGGGTCCAATGACTTTCCTAGGGTTCTTTAAAGGCTTATAGGCTGTTTAAGCTTGCGAATAAGCTGTGAGAGCTTATTCGTGATGTATGGCTTATTTCGTGGACCCGGAAATGGGCTAGGAGGCCCATTAAGTTTTGCTAGGTTTAACAATGCATGTCAAGTGGTCCATTAAGGTTCTTAGTTTTATTTTAGGCTTAATAAGCTGCGTATAGGCACACGAATAAGCCGTTTAGGCTTATCGTGGCTTATGAGTTTTGCGGGCTCTCGAAGATGGGCTACGCAGTCCACTAAGGGTCCGAAAGGTTTACTAGTGAGTTATATGGTTTCATTAAATTGTCTAGCACAAATCCAATGTGTCTAACATTTTCTAATCGTGCTCCCTAGCATGCAACCGCTTAATATTATTGTACACATGTTCCCACACCATCTCGTCGTGTTTATCACAATAGTTTACGTGAAGTTATAAGTGTATGGCACCTCCAAGGTTGCATTGTGACAAGGAAAGGTGCGTGAACCATGCATGGGTCGAACCATGCATGTTTCACGTAACCTTTGAGTTTTAAACTCGACTATACGCGAAAACTAGAAATGGATTAGCGGTAATGAATATGAAAGACCACGTAGGGGACATAGAGTAACTTACAATGGTCCTAGTGTCTTGTTTGCGAATTGTGACACAAAACCCGATTCGTTACACCCAACCGTGTATAATGTTAAACTCCAAAGCTTGGTATACCCGACCCTTAGCTCGCGCACCCTTCTTAACAACCTTGTACGTGACTTTAGAGGTTTTCCCTAAGTCCTTAGTGACCAAAGTGTGTCGCGTTTGGTTTGTTTACTTGTAACCCGATAGTATAGAGGGAAAACAAAGTGGTTCTTGGCTTGAGAGAGTTTAAGGGTTTGTGGAAAGGTATTATGTGGGTTGTGGAGGTGTATTTATAAGCACTAGACCTTGTTAACCTTCCTAGTCACGAAAAACAACTAAACCGAGCTAGAGGGGGCGGTTTTTAGGATTTCTAGTTGATTACTCATGGTTTTATGCTAAACCACTCTAGTACAAGTTTTAATGACTTAGGAGATGTACAAGATTTGCTTAGCTAGCAAATCTCTTGGGTTTGTGTTCTTTCTTGTTGGTTCGCGGCACAAGGAGGGCAAGAGAAGCAAAGTGGTTATTACCCATTGTGTTATAGTTCATTAGGGAACCATTAGGACAAGATTTAATTACCTAGCCTAAGTACATGTACCTTTTAAGGATCATTAGTAAGATTTACTAGTAAGAAATTCACCAAGGACGATTTTTGTACAAGTCACTTGCTCAATTTCGGGTTCCAAGTGATATAAACACAAGACTTGATTAAGTTTTGTGTTTAGGCTTCCAAAGTGGGTATTGGTTTGAGTCTAGGTGAGTCTAGGTATTTCCGGGGTGCGTACAAATGTATTTTATCGCGAAACGTAACCCTTTTACGTGACCAATAAAAATAAAATACTCAAAGTACAATAATTATTCTTAAAATAATTATTCCTTACTTGTTTGATGTAAACCTTAATTTATTTGGTGACCGTTTACATTTATTGATTATTTCTAGTCTACGCGGCTTATCTTTAAAAGTAAACATTAAAAGTAAACGCGTATCGGACTAAAATAAATAGTGATCATTAACATAGTCGTACAATGACACGAAAATGAGAAATGTTACAGTCTCCACCCGTTAAAAGAGCTTTGTCCTCAAAGCTTAAGACCTTGTAGTAGATGACGAAGCCCGGTTTGTGAAGAGTTGTGGGTATTTTTGTTTGAACGAATCTTCACGTTCCCAGGTGAACTCAGGGCCCCGCCTAGAGTTCCAGCGAACCTTAACCAGTGGTATCCGGCTCCGCTTCAATCGTTTGATCTCCCGTTCCATGATTTCAACGGGCTCTTCCACAAACTGGAGCTTATCGTCAACATGAATTCCTTCTAACGGCATGACTAATGGTTCATCGGCATAACATTTCTTCAGATTTGATACATGGAAAGTGTGGTGAACTCTGCTCAACTCTTGAGGAAGTTCCAGCCTGTAGGCAACCTTTCCAACCACGAGGTGCCATGGATACATTCATGACACTTTTGGTTATCACGCTAAAGACTTTGATGTAATATGTTTTTGGAAATGTACTGTCAATCTTTGTTATAATAATGATGAACAAGTTAAAGCTTCAGGCTATTTGTAACAAATACTTTGTTAAATCCAATGTATCAGTTTTAAACGACTTTTTATTCGTTCTATATACATCTTGTGTTATTGATCTGAGAAGTAACACGCCCCAGATATCCTTATTCCGCTGCGACCCAATTTGGGGGTGTTACAGATTGGTATAGAGCCAAAAGAGATCATCCATAAATCTCATTAGGACACTTATCCAAAATATGCTTGCTAATTCACACAATGTAAAAACCAAGAAATATATATAAAGAGTCCTACGCATTATCCTTGTGATTTTTCCAAAACATCCAAGTGATACTTAAGTTTTCACAATAAAGATTAAAATCCTGTTTAAGCCAACATCAAACAAGCTCTTGGTAGGTGACTTTTGAGATCCTACAAGGATCGAACTTGTGATACTGGATATCGATTTGGTCCAGCTTATGAATTGACGAATGAATTTTAAAAATATTAAAATTATTGGTGTGTCATAAAAACCGTTTGCATCTTGACACACCGACTGATTTTCTAAATCAATTTTCAATCTTATGTCCATGGGAAGCCTCACAAGGGTATCTAGATATAGGAAAGCTGAACACGAATTAATGGCTTAATCAGGAAGATAGTAACTTACCGGTTCACTCTTACCGTGTTGTCTGCTTTGAGAAGCTCCAGTAATGAGAACGTCTAGTGCAGCAGCGAAACCCTGTCAAGGAGATTCTTCGGAATTCAACCTAATCATAAGAGTTTTTATACTGGAGCTAACGTGGAACCATGGTCTGTTACTACCTTATTCGATGAAGTGACAAAGCACTTTATCACGTATATGTTGTTTTATCACTAACCATTTATGCAGATTTCCTATGGTGGGTAGCTGTTTTCCCGATGACAGTCAAGCCATACCACATGCTCATACTCGACCGACTATTAACGACATCATGAAAGCTCAAGTTAAGTAACATGTTCAAGACTTCCGTACTCTGATACCCGTACGTCATTCTTGAAAGTAACGGTGTGTTAAGTTAAAGGATTTCATAGAAGTTCTGTCACTCTGATACTGAACGTCTTTCTTCGAACTGAACGAAGGTGTGTATAGTTAAACGATTTTCAACGAAACATGTTTCTTATTCAAGCTTTTAGGACCAAAGTATGAGCATGCTCGGTCAAAAGTCACAAGTGGAACTGACAGGCGATAAGGACAACCTGTTTTTCTCTTTAACTGTTTCTCACTAGAAAGCAACCTGTCTTCCACTCTCTTTCTCTCTCGAGATTTCTGCTATGTCTTTATTGTGTTTAGATATTACTACATTCTACATCACATACCATTATTCTTGTTTTCTTTCACATATGTGATAGTTATAAGAGGATTTCGATATGAAGTATGATTATTATTCAAAACGATAATCATCTTATATTCAATCTAATTATAAAATTAGAATATGAATATGAAATCGAGACTAAGATTTATCTAGATCACAGAATATCAATAAATAACCATAGATTATTTTTCCCGTGTCTACTTGTTTAACCATCCTGATGATTACATGAAACACGATGAAGTCGTTGCCAGACATAAGATTAAGTACGAATTGCATTTCACTCTTACAAATGAAGATGGTGCATTGATGTCAATCTAGACTACTTCGCATCTCACATTTGTGCTTAAAGTTTCGAAGTGATATCGTATCCTAGTATGCAATTATAGCTTTCATGTTCTATCTATTGCTAAACATTTATACGCTCTAGCTATTGAATGCATGTCTGTTGTAAAAGCGTTGCCTTTTTTTAGCAATTTAGATAAAATATCTCTTCAGTTTATCTAAACAACAACTGAGCTATGTGCTGAATGCTTACCATGTTTTAAATGATGATTGCAATTTAAAATATCATGTTTTATATGCGTCATTCTACATGACTTACGTGTTAATTGTGCACCTACACTATGTTAGGTTAGTGTATGACAATTAATATTTAAATGTCAATAGTCTTACATTTATTTAATCTTGTTGAATTATAGTTTGATGCTATGATTAGATAAACTTGCTGCTCTATATTATATGTTCTTATGAATCTATGTATATATTTCCTCAACACTAGTATATTTCTCTTCGCGTCTTGTGTCAAAATGTAAAGTAAAGTGTCATAAAACGGTTTTATATCTCCTAGAGTCTTCACTCACACATTCTCTTAATCATCATCTTGCTTTCTTCCAAATAATTCACTCTTTGTCACGGAAAGGTTAGATGCAAATCTAATACCCTTCCAAGTAGGTTTGACAACTTAAATATTTCATCTAAAATATTCAAGTATCTTTAACTTGCAATCGTAAAATCTAAAGTCATATCCAAATCCCTATTCAAGCCTTTAACAAACATAGTTAAAAAGCTCTTCTGTTCTCTTTGATAGGTGTAAATACATATATCCGTTAACATCAAAAAATGACCCTAAATGACCCATAGCAGGACTAATAAATGGCAATGATATGCTGGTTTTTTTATGTTTGTGTGTGCAGGGTTTTTTTTTTTACGGCTTATATCAAAAAATCACAAGAAAACCGTCGAAAAAAGGCAAACACGGGACACGAGGAACGGAAGAGCTCACGAAGAAAGCCAAGGATTCAAAGCCAAAGCCAAGAAAAGTCAACTATGGTCAAGCTCAGTCAAATAAAGTCAAACCATTAGCAAAGAAAAGTCAACCATAAAAGATATAAACTTAAAATGTTTCAATCAACCCTCCAAGTTTCAAAAAAGTTACCATAATTGTCCTTAAGGATTAATGGGCTTAAAACCTCTTACACTACCCTACTGGATCCAAAGGCAATTAAAAGCCCATTACCTTAGCCCTATAACCATTTTTATTTAACCAACGAGGGGACCTTATGTTTCCAATTCTAAAAGTTGTTTTTATCCACCACATACAACTTTAAATAATCAAAGAGATGGACTGAAATTGTAATTACCCAAAGTTTAAAAACGTTTTACCTCGTTTCAGTTATAAAAAGGGCGCCAAGTGTGTGATACTATTCACCCGTCTTCTCCAAAAGTTACCCATGGTCAAATCATAGGGCTTTTCTTAATTGAGGGTCAAGGACGACAATTCAATTGTGTATCAATAAAACAGCACAAAAAAAACATAAATTGGCAGGGTAAATTAGGTCAAGCTATTACCCTCATTGGCTCCCTAAAGCCACATGGACTCAAAGAAGCACAAGAGAAGCGGGGTTTTGCACTAATTGCTCTCACAAAAGAAGCACATATGTCTCTATCACGGATTGCCAAGCTGGCAATCCGTGTGAGTTCAATTGTGATCCAAGGCTCTACTATTGACCTCTCAATGATTGATGGAATGATGGGCTGAGATTGACTGGGAAGCGATGGGTAGAAAGCAAGATCTGGAAGCTTCACCATGAGGCTATATAAATAGAGCTCAAAACACGACTCGTAGTGTGTAGCTTAGTAGAAATTTAGCTTTATATATAGATTATTGCCCAAAAAATTTCTTTTTAAATTCAGTTGTAATTTCTTTTTAATCATGTAATCAAGTTTATTTTAATGAAATCTAGTTTACTCTTAAATAAACTGTCATAAGCATTTTTGTTTTTCATTAATAAGTTCACTTCCTTCTTAAATATTAAGTATTGTTCTATAAGCTCAATAACTATTATAAAGTCTATTAGCTTATTATAGAGCATAATTCAGTCTAATATGTACATAACTTAAAAATTTCTAATTACTTTAGCTTATGGATTGTGGACTTATGGAAGGGGATTCAAAAATGGAAGGAATCCGGATAAGCTAGAGCTTGTAGCTGCTCTTAAGTCTTTGTTTCTGTTTAGCTGAAGCTTGTGTAAGTTTCTTATTTAAATTCTTTGTTCCTTTTGAGTACTAGCTTAATATTTGCTCACTTGCTTATTAGTTGTTCTTATTGCTTAGTTGTTGCTTATTTGTGCTTTTCATCATCTAATTGTGCTTGTTATTCGTCATTTTTAGCTTAGTTAATATAGATCTTTTGATTTCAATTTGTCTAAAATTTCATAAAAACCAAAAATATAAGTAGCATTAGTGGTAGATCTTGATTTTAGCTTAAGTGGCTGTTGATTTGTGTTTATTAGGTTTGTTATAAGCTTAATGATATCTGGTAACAAGGTTTAGTTAGCTAGTGGGGGGATTGTTGGGATTTAAAGGCTTCATATTAGTTTTGGAGTTTCTGCTGTTGGTTCAGAGTTACTACTGTCAGTTAAAGATTAGTGCTGCTAGTTGAAGATTTTGCTGCTGCTGAAGTTTTGAAGAATTTACTCCAAGTAGTTAGTGCTGTTAGAGTAAATATTAATATTGTCTTTGTAAGTTAGTAATGTTAGTATGTTAGTACTGTTTTGTATAAGTTAGTGTTGTTATGTATCAGTTAGTACTGCTTATCAGTTATGGATGAGATCGAATAGGAAGAGATAAGCTTTGATTAGTAATACATTTTGTAAACCTATTAGGGTTCCTTGGTGTATAAAAGGAGACCCTAGGGTATCTAGTTTAGCACGTATCAAATAGAGATCTCATTCATATAGTTGAATTCATAGTTAGAGCTTCAAGGTTGTTTGTAAACCCTATCACTATTAAGAGTGATCGTATTAATATATTGGAGCTTTTTGTTATTCTTATTGTTCATTCATTGTTACTGTTTCATTGATTCTTCTAAAGTATTGAAGAGTAGATTCCGCATACTCTTTAGTATTAACAAAGTTTCTATCATTGTTAGTTTGGATTTATCCAAGGTAACATACTCTTTACAAGCTAAGGAATCGATCTAGGATTGGGTTCAACATCAAATTAGACTCAAACTAATAGTCTGAACTCAATTCATGCAGTGAATATCAAATTAGACTCAAACTAGATAGACTATAAAATCCCATATCTAACCCCTCAAAATTACATAAGTTATCAGAAATGTGTGACCATATGTATCGAATTGTGACTACACTTAAATAATGTGTGACAAAATATGACTCTATGATTTAGACACCTAAATAAATACTTCATGTGACCATATATAACATCTTGAATTTAGTCACACAAACACTCAATGTGACTAATATCAAGGTTAATGATAACTGAGTTCACATTTTGCTATAAATAATAGTCACATGAATATTTCACAATGTGACTATTTTGAATGTATTGGTCACATATAATACCCTTATAATGTGGCCATAAACATAATTTAGATACACATTTGTGATATGGTGTGACTATTGTAAAGCCTATAGTCACATGATCATGCTACAATTAAATGTGACTATACACATTAGGTTTTGGCAAGCAAACACACACTAAACTTTAGACACACATATTAACTTACGTGACCATATGTATCGAATTTTGGTTACACTTAATCATGTATGTCTATGGTTTAGTGTGACCATATATGACATTTGGTCACACTGTTCAAGTGTGTGACATATATTTGTCACTTTTAAATGTATATCGTGACTAATGCTTCAAACTTACTTTTCAGTTGTCACACATTTCAAATTCATGTGGCTAAATATTCAGTAAAAAATAGCAGTCACTTTTAAATAATGTGTGACAAACTTGACTATATGATTTAGCCACATACAGAATTACTTCATGTGACCATATATGGATTTTGGTCACATTGTTCAATTGTGTGACATATATTTGTCACATATGTATATATATAGTGTGACTAATTTTTCAAACTTATTTGTATCTGTCAAACGTCCTAAATTATAACTGACTAAATAATCAACAAAAAATTACCAGTTAAGTCTAGTCACATAAATATTCAAATGTGTAACAATGAAATTCTAAAATGGTCACACAAAATGAGTTCAAGTGTGGCTGTTTATTTTATCCTGGTACATTTAGTCACATAAATATCTGACTGTGTGGCCGTTCAAAAAACAGCATGTGTGACCAAATCCACTTTTTGTAGTAGTGTAGAGCACCAACATCACCAACATAAAAAAGAACAAAGATGACTGCTTGCAGACTTACTCCTGATAAAGAATTCAAATAAACTTGTTTATTGTTTGGCTAGACTGATGTACATGATTAAACAATATTGTCATGTGTTTGTTTAAATTTTGTCATGTTTGTGTCTAAAACAAATGAACTTGCAGTCATGTTTGAAGTCTTTGTCATTTGATATGTATGTCATTTGTTTTGTTAGACTGATGTACTTGTTTAAACAGATGATGTACTTGACATTCTATTTTGAACTATGGTTGTCATTTGATATGTACTTGTTTTGATTAGTTACTTGCACCCATGTTTGGTATCTACTTGTTCTTGTTATTTGATATTTGCAATTTACTCTTTTGATCATGTTTTGATTAGTTACTTGTAGTCATTGTCATTTGATATCTGCAATTTACTCTTTTGAACTATGCTCTTGAAGTGCTTACTAAGACACAACATATAAAAGAACTTGATAAAGAACTTGAACTTCTGGAAGTGCTTAATAAGCCACAACACATCAAATATAAAAACAAGTGAACTTCATTAATAGAAAATCATAAACTTCATTACATATCACAAAATTTATTGACCATTACATAATCTTTTGGTCAATTATAACTTCAGGTTTTGAACAACTAACAAATAGCCATTGCATCAAGTAGAAAACATATAAAAACCCAACTACAAATAAGCCAAATTTTTAGCCTTTGATCTCTATCATTTCTTGATTCTTCAAGTGCATTTCATTGCATTCAAAGATTCTTCAAGTGCATTTCTTGATCTTAGAAAACCAGTGATGATTGAAACTGCACGGGCACACATTGGTAAATCAACCCAAGCAAAAATTAGACAAGCCAATTGAGAGCAACAACGAAATCGATGTTCATGGTTTGTATTTGTCCATAATGTATGAACAATTGTTGGATTTCCACAGAAACAATTCATTTTAGGAATAACTAATTAGGGTTTTTAATAAGTTAGGGTTAGTGTTTTATAATTGGGGGAAAAAGACACAAGTACTGGACTGGTAGAAGTCAAGTTGGACTACACATTTTAAATAGTCACATGGGACCATTCTTGCAATTACAAATAAAGTCAAGTTGGACTACACATAAAAAGACCAATATACCCTTTTCAAAAAGGGGATAACGGGTAAACACTAACTGCATTAGTGGCCAGGGAGGGAAAGTGCAACAAAGGTTTTCCCACAGGGAGGCCACCTGAACTTTCGCAAAAGTAAAGACTAAACATGCAATCTGAGGAAACCACAGTGAGCATTTCTACAATTTACTCTTAAAATTATGTGGATTTCAAGTCATCAATCTCATTTATAGATGAATCTATATATGCGCGTCATAATTATATTTATATCAATATGTAATCAAGGTCATAAGAATTTGGTTCACCATATGAATGTCTTATTGATGACCTCAAATAACGTTACATTTATACCATCATTTATCCCAAATAAATTACTCACTTTTATATAATTTTTGCAAGAATCGTTACTTAATTGCTTAAAATTGTAAATTGCAGGAATTACGGAGTGATTTGTGAAGACATGCTAAAAGGCGCACTTTTTAGAGCTTTAACGATGATATTTAAAGATTTCTTATTTCTACCCAATACGCCGTATCCAAGAAAGAAGATACGGCGTATCCGCGCTTGGACTTCACAAGAAAACGCGCATTATCACTTCCCAATATAGCGTATCCATGTTTCTTCATACGCCGTATCCAGCTAGATAGACATTCAAAGATTTGGTGAATAATTCTAATTTTGGTAGTTATATTCGATTGATTATAAACTTAGCATGCACTCGAAGGAAAACACCCTTATACGTCATATTGATCTCGCTTAATACGGCGTATCCAGTCTTTTTTCAGACACTGTAACACCCCCAAATTGGGTCGCAGCGGAATAAGGGTTCGGGGCGTGTTACTTCATAGATCAATAACACAAGATATATATAGAACGACCAAAAAGTCATTTAAAACCGATACATTGGATTTAACAAAGTATTTGTTACATAAGCCCGAAGCTTCACTTGTTCACTTGTTCAAAATACAAAGATTTCTAGCCCATAACAGATATACAAAATGTAATGCGACAAAATCTTTAATGCATGATATCCAAATCAAAACCACCAATGTATCCCTTGCACCTCGTGCTTATTGACCTCCTGAAAAACATTGCTTTAAAACGTCAACAATAATGTTGGTGAATTCATAGGTTTGATAAATCGTATATTGTAGGACCACAAGATTTCCCAAGTGTATGATAATGCAACAGATGCAGACATCATATAAATGTAATTACGTTGCCCTAAGCTCATGACACTGAAGCTCGACATAAATGAATACCATATAAATGGCCTACATTGCCCGTGATGATGTTCTAACCCGCAACATCCTATGTTCGACATGGTATACGTTCGTTTGCCCAGTGATAGCTAATCACCCGAACGGGGATGTCAATCCCAATAGATCTATTCATAACATTCGCGCTCACAATCCAGTAACTGACAGTTCATGATAATGGGCTCAACTTGGGTTATCGCTACTTAGGCAACACGTAATCATGATGTAAAACTTATCCACTTGTGTCCAATTATAAAACAGTGCATGTTTCTCACCCCAAAAAAATTATAAAACAAACCATGTAAAATGTGGGGCTATAAACTCACCTTGAGTGAGCGATATCAAGTATATCACAGAAAATGCGTCACGGTAATGATCGAATGCAACCTAATCCAATATAGGTCATATAAGTACTAATCACATTGGGTAACTACTACCATATATAATTCTATATAGCTCAATCAACATCTAATCATTTTAGTGAAGTCATATTTATAAAGTTAAAACGTTTATAAATATCCCTTTAGTAAAAATGACATAACTTTTACGTTTCAAGTTTGTTTCTTGCGTTTATGATTTCCACGCTTTCGTATTAAAATGACGTATCAAAATATGACATTTTTGTATATCATGTCCTCTGGTGAACAGTACTTTTTACTGTTCACACCAGTTTATAAAATTATTTTTATAGTTTTAGTTATCGTAAAACCCGTAAATGTCGTATTTTACTCATTTTAGCTCCGTTTTAGCGATTCTTTCGAGCATGACTTTGTTATTAAAAGTTCTATCATATTAATTATGTTTTCAAAATGTATAAATCTGAGATGAACAGTAACTTTTATAAAATTCTTTTTATAAAAGTATTTTTATACATTTAAATATATAAACTCGCGTAATTCATAACTCCTTCGTTATCGATCGAAAAATTATGATTCTTATCATTTTGGAATCCTAAAAATATGTGTGATCTGAGAAAAATACTAAACTTTAAATATTAGAAGTATTTTATAACTTGTTTTTATAAAATCTCTTTTATATCGCGTTTAATTAACGTGTAACTCGTAAACTACGTATCTTTTTCGAATCCGTTTTTCGAGTTTCTTACCTTTTTGGAATCATCATGAGACGTACTATTTTATAATAATAAAAAAAATATACCTTATTTTTCGAACCAAACCAGAAAGTTTGGAGGTTTGTGTTAAAAACATGTTTTAAACTTGATTTTGTACTTTTTAGCTTAACCATCTTGTAACAAATCCATTACACCACTCATTATCA
>BQNB010147675.1:4449-16406 GCA_026074375.1 Tanacetum coccineum
ATCATATAAAACGTGAAGGTCCCGTTCAAAAAAAATTTCCGTTCAAAAAAAGACGTGAAGGTCGTAAGCAAGGCTTTGTAGTTTGAAAATAATTCATGATTAGTATACGTTTTAAGATCATAATTGTTACACAAAATATTTTTGTTTCAATAGCGATTTTTTTAGAGCTAGTCATGAACTAAATACAGCTACAGAGAATCACAAGTATGAACAAGCAATCCAGGACACAACCAGGACGCAAAATGACCGGATGCACTTGAAATAAATTAAACAATACTACAAACATAATTTTTAGAGACATGGTACATTTAATAAAAATCGAATTTTTTTAACCAAATTAACACTTCGACACAAATATCCATTGGGTGTCCGGAGACACCCCTTGATTCCGACCCTGCAAGCAATAATCGGATCACTAGTCTAGTTTAACCAACATGGTTTGAAATTTCTACTCCTAAAAAATCCATAAGTGGGAGATGAGTTTTATATCATCGCCGATTAAGTCTTTCCTCGGAGGTTTAGCATCAAAACATATTATGTTAGCGAGATCCCAAATTTCCCTTAAAGTTGTTTGAACTACCACATCAAACATCCGAGTAGATTTAGTGGGTAAATTTGTGTTATGAGCCCACTTAATTAGGGGTGGGAGATCTTTAGGTTAATCATGAAAGCCCCATGAAAACCAAAATCCAAGAAGGTTTAGCGATTGCGCAGTCAGTAAGGAGATGTTCCGAGGTTTTAATTCCGTTCTTGCAAATCAGACACCATGTCAAATTAAGATCAATCCCTCTTCAGTCAAGGTTCGACCGAGTAGGGATGCGATCTAAGCTAATTCTCTACATTAGGATGTTCAGTTTTATTGGAATAAGTTTGTTCCATTTTATCTTTTTTGCATTTGTGCTCAGAGTGAACGATCGGATGTGTTTACGCATTGAAGAAATCGTGTAGCATCTTGAAATCTTGAATCAATAAAACTGAACACACAACGGTCTTGTGAATATGAAAATTCTTTCTGTGTCGCCCCTTATGGTCATGACTGGTGATTATTACCAACTCTATTTTCACAATAGAGACTAGCATGTTACTCGTGTGTCACAATGATAGTAAATAGCTTCCGGTTTTTGCAGACCCCCCCTCCCCCTTCCCCTTCATGACCTTACATACATAAAACTATTATGAATGAACTCCACATATTATTAGAACATTAGTTCAATCTTCCTTCCTTGACAAAACAATATTTGTATGTGGTTATTCAAACTACCATTTCGATCATTTGGAATTTTATAGAATCGAGTTTGCTTGGATACAAAACCTCTTTGGAAAGAAATGTTCGATGTCGTGATAAAGACGTTATCTCATTTAAGGATTTTTAATAAGAATAAAACGTCCTGTTTAGATTGACTATCATATCTTTTATTCATACTCAATAAAGGCATTCAAGTACGCATCTATGATAACAAACTGTGTCACTCAGAAAAACTTATGGTTTAAACCCGTATGATTCGAATGAAACTTCATCGTATGAGTTAATATACTTCAACTTCATACCTCCTCTTTTCAGTATGTTCTTCATTTTTTATGTCTCACTCACATTGTTAATACAAAATAAGTATCGGGTATAGACCTGGGCTCAAATCCTGTATTAGATTGGGCTTCCAGATGATTTGAGCGTTGGGTTTTGTATTAGAGCAAGAGAAGTGACGATTTCCTGCACAATCAGACAAAAACCGTTAGCCTTACCGTGGGGGCGGACCCCACGGTTAGACTCCGGCGTGAAAGTAAGTAAACATGTAGAGAGAGAAAGTATGAGAGTATAGGGTGAGAAAATCGTACTGTTCATTGTGTACTAGGTCTCTATTTATAGGGGTCTAGTACTAGGGTTTCCTAGTATTTCGTAGTGGCCAGAGTGGGTCCCTTGTCGGGCAAGGTCCCGTAATAACCGTGTATACGGACGCGTGTACTTTCCGTGGACGGAAGTATCCTATAGTTAGGTCCGCGTCCATTTTGTTGTGTCCAGGTCGTGATGAATGCAGGATTGGGTTTGCTTTCGGCCCATGACTGCTAAGTCTGGCCCAGGAGCCCAAGATATAGTGTGGTCCAAGCCCGGAGGCTTGGTATACCTATTATACGTTATCAAGTCCCCCCAGTCTAGTATGATATTGCCTGCGGATCATGTCCTGCGTGCGGTGATCAATGCTAGACTTCCGGTTCCTTTGTTGTTGCTAGTTTGCTTCTGGAGTTATCTATTTCATGCCGTGATGCTTCCTTATCAAGTTGGTGACGTTCCGCTGACGTGGAGCGCTGCTGTCCTTTTATCCTCTGGCTGATGTGACGGTTTTGACAGCTTTTTAACTATTTCCCAGATGTGTTGCTGCCGTTGATTATGTAAGTGGTATACACGTGGCGTCATCAAACTGTTGGTAGGAGTAAATACACCAAGGGTATAAATACCCCCCCCCCATTTTTACTGTTTTATTCTTCACAAAACCTCCTTTCTGCCATTGTTAATTTCTTCAAGCTTTTATTCTTTAAACTTCCTCCGTGCGTTGTTTTCTTCACTTCTACGGTTTTTCGAGATTCAGGTTAGCATCTTTCTTCGCTCGTCTCTTCAAAATGACTAACTTTGCTGCTAAGCATTCCATTATGACTCCAGAAATGGTAGAAAACTTTTGTAATGACTACTATATTCCTGATGAAGTTCATCCCGTGGCTCCGGGGCGGGATAACACTATCACTCAATTCCCTGAGGGTAAAGTGGGTGTTTATACCAGGTTTTTTGATTATTGTGGTTATAGGATTCCTTTTACGAAATTTTTGATGGCTGTTCTCCGATATTTCCGCATACATATTTCTCAATTATCCCCTTTTGGTGCTGCCCGCGTATCTCATTTTGAGGTTTTGACGCGCGTGCTTGATCTTGCGCCATCGGTAACTGTCTTTCGTGCGTTCTATACCCGTACATATAGTGACGGGTTATTTTCCTTTGCAAAACGTTCCCCATCATCTCCTTCTTGCTTCCCGAAACCCCCGGACTCCATTAAAAATTGGTCCGATCATTTTTTCTGGGTGGATGCTAAAGTGTTTCCTATCCCCGTCTCCTTGTATGTGGGGGGTGCGTTGGAGAAAGATCCGGCCCCCCATCTTACCGCTCGCCAAGAGCAAACTGTTAGGCTCCCGGAAGGTCCAAGCGGTGGAAGTTCAGAAAAAGGATGATCAGGTGAAGCTACTGGAGAGTACGAGTCATTGTTTCATGTCCTTGGTTACTCCTGCTGCAGGTGGCAGTAGTTCTGCTGCTGCTCCTGAGGTGTCTGCTCCGGCTGAGGTGGAGCCAGAGAATGTTGTTCCGGAGGACACCTATTTAGATTTGACGGAGCCGGATGAAGTTGCCACGACACAGTCAGGGAAGTCCAAGAGGAAGAGGTTGGTGAAGCAGAGTGATACCCTTCCTGCCAAGCAGCTGAGGAAGGATCACCCCAGCCTTGCTACCGGTACTGGTGGGAAGACTCTTGCTGGGCTGAGGCAACTTATGCCGACAAGTCCCCTTGTGTTGAGGCCTTCTTTTCAGGCTGATATCCAGGCCCATGTTGTCGTTCAGAGGTATTTACATGTTTACCTTTTGTTTGACTGCACTTCTATGTGCTTTCCTTAACATTTTTTTTATTTGACAGTGCCCGTACCGCGGATGTCCCGGTGTATACTGCTGCTGCTACTGTAACTTCCGCCCGGGAGAATGTGGGCGTTACGCCTACGTCGGATGTAGCCGGATCTTCCCAGCTCGAGACATCAGAAGGGTCGGATGACTCCTTTTATGAGTTGCCCGCCCTGAATTCTGCCGAGGCAAAACGTTGGTATGTTCCTCGATGGAACATTACCAACGACTCGCTGTTGGATGACGGTTTTTCCTGCCGCACATTGGTTGACCGCGTTGCTCCCCCTGGCTTTTTCTCTACCCTCCGAAGTATGGATTATGAACAATTGTATACGGAGTTCAACGTGGGGGCGGCGCGGCAGATTTGTCTTGAGTCGGAGGTAAGGTCCCGCGCCGAGCATGAGCTGGAGCTTAAGGAGAAGCTCAAAGGCAAGTATGATGCTCGTGGTAGGTTGCTTGAGGAGAAAGACTTGGAGATTCTCAGACTGAAATCTTTATTGGCGGAGGAGGCGGAGAAGGCGGAGAGGGCGGAGACCGCGGAGGTTGTCCGTCTTCGTGATCAGGTGTCTGCCTTGACCGGGGAGGTGTCAGCGCTGAAAAGTACTATTGCACAGAAGGACACTGACATCTCCTTACTTGATTCTCGTGCCACTTATCTCAAGTCTGCGCTTGATGATTCCCAGGCCGCCTGTGCTGAAGCCGGGAGCTTGAAACTCTTGACCTCTGAGAGGGATAGGCTTACCTCTGAGGTATGTCTTTTATTCCGCATGTTGTTTTTTTACCTTTTGTAACTTCTTATTTTCGCAGGTTTCTACCCTTCACACCGCCTTTCAGGACTTTAAAGAGAAGGCGGAAGCTCAGCAGGAAGAGCAGGCCCAGGTGCTTTATAACCGTGTAGCCGAGCTTGAGGCACATGTGATGGATGTCTCCGGCCGTTTGGAGGGGGAATTTTATCCCGCCTACCTGACCACCTTGGCTGGAAGGAGATGGTTTCTGACGCACGGGATTCAGCTCGCTGTGCTAAAATGTTTGAAATCTCCTGAGTATCAAGGCATTCTGGGTCACGCCTTGGGCCGTGCCGTGGATTTCGGTATGCAGGAGGGCTTGGAGGCTGGGTATGAGCATGGGGTTGCCGGAACCCAGCTTTCCGCGGTCGAGGCTTATAACCCGGAGGCTGCCAGGACCAGCTATTTTGATGCGGTGAGGGCTCTTGAGGACGTGGACTTCCCTCTGGTAAATTTGTTGAAGTCCAAAAAGGATGCCGGGATGGATGAGGTCCTAGATTGCTTTATCCTGGACGGACCCTTAGCTGACCTCCCGAAAGCTGCTCACCTGCAACGTGCTTGAGCAGCTTTCGTCCCATCCATCATTCTGATGATTAAGGCCATCGTTGGGGAGACGTCTTTTCGTCCTTCACTCTGCTGAATGTTCATTTTCTCGTACTGTGGGCGAAAGAAGGATGCTGCAGCTGTTCGCAGCTGATGATGGAGATAGTTTCTAACCCCTGTCTCTAGACTTGGGTGGGATGAAACTTAGTACTTTCTGCGGACTCCTCTCTCCGTCAGGACTTTGTAGAGGATAGTACGGACGAGGCTCTAGGTAGGAGTAGTTCTCCTTCCCATAAGTTTGAAGCCTTCCGCTTTTAGGTTGTGCCGTGACTGCATGTGGTCTATTATGATAGTTTTTGTGTAGAACTTTTATGATGTTTTGTATACTACGTCCGTGTGTGGCTATTTCTGCGGCTTCTTTTGTAATATGAATGCTAGTTTAACATGTTCATATATTTTGCTATCTTTTTATTATTACTGTTATACGTTCGTAATAGATAGTCTCTGAATATTTGTGGGTTATTCTCCTGGTGCCGGGCTTGCAATACCTCTTACGCACCCGAGCTAATTTTAAGGTTGCTCAACCTTTATTATACGGGATAACATAGTTGCGGAGCGTGGCTCCTTGCAGGTGGCGTCTTAACAATTTAATAGTATCTTTGCAATAAGTAAGATGAAAAATTTGTAGGATTTTTAACTGTGAGGGGTAGCTAATCCCACTTTTCATTGTAAATTTAATACTTTACAAGATAAGATTTATTTGAGATATGGCCCTCAGGAGCATTTATGGGCAGTGCGGTCCTTACATTTCGTGGTTATAACACTCTTTTTAAGTTTACAAATGTTCTATGTCCGCGGGAGTTCATTTCCCCTTTACAATCCCTTTTTAAGTTTGTATTGCTCCTTTTCACTGCTGATTCTGCATATTTGTACGGTCACCTTCCATTTGGGTTCCAAGTTTGCTCTCTTCCATGCGTGACTTGTTCGTTGCTTGCGGTATGACCTTGTCACCTGCTTGAAACTTGTGTCGCGGACCCTGGAGCTTGTAATACTTTTCCATTTTAGTTTTGGCTTTTTGCTTCTTGAATTGTGCTTGTTCCCTTTTTTTTCTATGAGGTCCAGGTTTATTTCCAAGGCTTCATCGTTCTTTGTCGGGTCTACTTCCATAGTCCGGAGCGTTGGCATGCCTATTTTCGCTGGGATGACAGAATCCGTGCCGTATGTTAGTGAAAATGGTGTTTCCCCATTACTTGATTTGATCATTGTACAGTGGGACCATAGGACGTGTGAGAGTTTTCCTATCCAGTATTTGCTTCTTTCATCCAATCTAGCTTTTATTCCTTCCCCTAAACTTCTGTTTGCTCTTTTAACCAAGCCGTTTGTTTGTGGGTGCTTCACGGAAGCAAAGCATTGACGGATACATAGTTTTCCACACCAGTCTTTGAATGGGTTGTCGCGGAACTATTTCCCATTGTCTGATACAATTTCCCCTGGTAGACCAAAACTGCAGACAATGTTGTCCCACACGAACTTTTTAACTTGATTACCTGTGAATTGTTGCGGAGGGGGGCCCCCACTTGTCTTCGATCCATTTGGTGAAATAGTCAACAACTACAATCAAGAATTTGACTTTGCCTGGGCCTTCCGGGAAGGGTCCGGCTATGTCGATCCACCTATTTGTAAATGGCCATGGGGATGTGATAGGATTTAAATTTTGTTGCGGGTTTTTGGGATGGGCGATGGACTTGATCAATCATTGCATTCCTTATTAACTTTCCGGCGGCCTTATGCATTTTTTGTTGGCCAGTAATATCCTGTTCGGATAGCTTTGGCAACCACGGATCTAGGACCGGAATGCATGCTGCACGACCCTTCATGTATTTCTCTAAGGACGTAGTTTGCTTGGAGCGGTCCGACACACACGGCGCATGGTCATAACAGGAAAGATTTCTTTGTACATAAAGTTCCATAGATCATGGTGTAATGGCTGCCTTGCGACGTACCGCCCTGGCTTTTTTTTATCTGCCGGAAGGTTTCCTTTGTAAGGTACTCGCATATAGGTGTCATCCATGTGTTGCCTTCCTCTTTACTACGACGAGGTTTTACTTTCGTCTTATGGATTCTCCTTCTTTTCTTCCACAAGTACCTGTTTGCTGAGATGTGCGAAGCTTGTGGATGCAATCTTGCTTAGGGCATCTGCTTTCTTGTTTTCGCTCCGTGGTACTTGCTTGATGGAAAATTCCCTGAAGCTTCTTGCGAGCGTTTTTACTTTGTTCAAATATTGGATCATGCCTGATTCTTTGGCGACATAAGAGCCATTAACTTGATTGGCTACAAGTCTTGAGTCTACATGTGCTTGCAGGTTCTTTACGCCCATTTGTTCTGCGATCCGGAGACCGGCTTTAATCTCATTATTCGGCTTCATTGTTAGTCGCTTTCAATCTCGTACTCATGGCGTATGTGAACTCTGCCCCTTCCGGATTTGTTAATATTAGTCCTGCTCCGGAACCATCTATACAAGATGATCCGTCTGTAAAAAGGGTCCAAGGTTCCGGTATTTCCTCCGGTTCCGTCATGGGTACATCCGGGGATTCTTCCTCCGGCCGTTCCACAATAAAATCCGCTAGTATTTGTCCTTTGATTGATGCCCTCGGCCTGTATTGGATGTCATATCCTTCTAGTTCAAACTTCCACTTTAGCATCCTCCCACTGATTTCTGAGTTTGACAATAGTTGCTTTATCGGCTGATCTGTGATTACAATGATTGCGTGTGCTTGGAAGTATCTTTTCAGCCGCTACTAGACACTGAGCACAAATCTTAACACCATATTTTCCATGGAGTTGGTTGTTGTTTCTCCATCCCTGTAGGGTAGCGGCTCACAAAGTATACTGGTATTTGTTTGCCTTCCCTTTCTGTCATTAATACTGCACTGATGGCTTCCTTGGCCGCGGCTAAATATATTATTAACTCCTCCTTTTCCTTAGGTGCGGTTAGCATTGGGAGTTCTGCGATGAGCTTCTTCATTTGTTTGAAAGCTGCTTCGGCCTCCTGAGTCCATTGGAAGTCACTCTTTTTTGTGCACTTTTTCAAGGTTTTGAAGAAAGGCAGTGATTTTTCGGCTGACTTTGACAAAAACCTGTTTAAACTTGCTAGTTTCCCATTCAGCTTTTGCACGTCCTTGAGGCATCTCGGAGATGGCAAGCTAAGGACCGCGTCGGCCTTGTCCGGACATACTTTGAGTCCGTCAGTATTCACTTTGTAGCCCAAGAACATCCCCTCTTGCATTCCGAAGGAGCATTTTTTTGGATTCAGCTTCATGTTTATTTGCCGGAGAGTTTTGAATGTTTCTGCTATGTCGCGGATAATTTCTTCTTCCGTACGGCTTTTTATGACCAAGTCGTCGACATATACCTCCAGGTTGCGCCCGATCTGCCTTTGGAATGCCTTGTCTACCAAACGCTGATAGGTCGCTCTGGCATTTTTTAAGCCAAACGGCATCTTTGAATATACATATATATCCCTTGATTTGTGATAATTGACTTTTTTCCTCCTCCTCCTTTGCCCATTTTTATGTGTGATACCCCTTGGTCGCGTCCAGGATAGATTTAAGGGGTTATTCCGCAGAGAGATTCTACTTTCCAATCTATCTCCGGCAGTGGGTAACCATCCTGAGGACATGCTTTGTTTAGATCTTTGAAATCTACACACATTCGCCAACTTCCATCGTGTTTCTTGACCATGACTGGGTTAGATAGCCAGTTGTGATAATGGACTTCTTTCATTATTCCGGCATCTACCAACTTTTCTACTTCTTCCTGGATTGCTTTGTTCCTTTCCGGTGCTTGCCCCCTTCTTTCTTTTGTTGATACGTGTGAGCAACCCTTCACGGACATTTAGACGGTGCTCCGCTGTGTGTCATGGAACGCCCGTCATGTCTGCTGGTTTCCAGGCGAAAACGTCTAAGTTTTGTCCAAGCAGAGTACATAGTTCCTTGCGTCCTTTTTCTGTTAGGGTAGACCCTATGGCTATTGTTTGCTCAGGGTATTCCGGATGAATGGCCACTCTTATCTTTTCTTCTAATGTTTTCCAGCTTAGGGGGGCCTGTGTGCTAGGTCCGGAGATTCCATTGCCAATTCCATGGGATGATACTGCATGCTTCGTAATGTTACAGTTCTCTTCAGTGGGATACTTTAACATTCTACCCTCCCTATGTGCCCGTGGATGGTATGGCACGGATTTATCCATATACCCGGCTGCACTTTATTCCATTGTATTGGGATGGTGACCTGACAACCATGAAGTTCATCCATGCGGAAGTGGAATGCTCTTCGTCACCTATTTTCACTAGCAAGGATATCTGGCCCAGCGGCCAAATGGTTTCCCCACTGAATCTGGTTAGGTATGTGGTAGGCGGAACCATCTGGCTTCTTATTTCAGGACGAGCCTGGACGAACAGTGTCTACGTATACGGTCTCTGAGGATGCTCCTCCGTCCACGGTACATTCGGTGCACGAAGTGCCCTCCTATCTCAGCCTCAATGATCATTGGTCCTTCCGTTCCGTCCTCGTCTCCCAGAGGTGGGAAAGATATTGTTGTCTCCGGAGAGAAACTCTGGGTAACCTTTTGCTTGGCTACTCTTTCCCATGGTTGGATTTTCGAGTTGGCTTGTGTCTTTTCCTTTTTTGTGCCGTTTCCCCCTTCTTAGGGTGCCTTTGGCTTGTCGTTCTGTTTTAGGTTCTTGATAAATTGTGACAAATTTTACCATGTCTTGATCATTTTCATCCTATCTGCTTTCTCCATGCATGCATTGTCGTACTGTGACCCGTATCCGCATGGAATTCACAGTATTTGTTTGGATCCCTTTTTTCCGCAGGGGTTACCATTGGTGGTGGAGCCTTGAATTTTCCTTTTTCTAAAGCGAAAATTTCTTTCGGGGTCTTTGTAAGGAGTGAAAACCTGTCTGGCTTCCGGTCCGACATGTGCTTGTTTTTGAAACCCTTTTTGAAACTCGGTTTGTTTCCCCCTTCTGGTTGCTTCCATGACGTGGGTGCTTTCTTCCGGCCATGACTGAATGCGGCAACTTCGCCTTGTAGAAAAGACGTAGTTACTCTGTACATTTCGTCCATTGACCTTGGGATTTTTTCGTATAAACGCTTGATCAACTCAGGGTGGGTTATCCCATGCATGAATCCGGAGATCTTCATGCATTCTGGCGCTCCTTCCACGTCCAGGACTTCTTCTTTGTATCTCTCCTGATAATCCCGTGGACTCTCGTCCCTTTGGCTTGATGTGATGTATCTCAATTGGACCTTAATGTGTTTTGTTTGCTGGCGATAATTTTCCCTAAATGCTGCCCTCAGATCTTCATAGCTGTCAATGGATTCTTTTGGGAGTTTGTCGAACCAGACTCTAGCATTCCCAGTTAGCGTCGAGTTGAACATGTGGCACCACGTTGGCATTGCCCATCTCTCTGTCTTTGCAGCGGACTGAAATAGCTTTATATGGTCTTCCGGATCCCCACTTCCGTCATAAGTCTTGACATGGCTAGGCATCCTTGTCCTTGGGAAGTCAAAATGTCAGATCCGGGTCGTGAAAGGGTTTCTTTCTTCACACGTCCAAGGCTGGGAGAGATCATCTTCGTAGGTATCTGACCTATGCCTTTTTGATTTGGACTTCCAGTGACCCCCTTCGCTGTCTTCGCTCTCCGAATATCCGCTGGTTCTTCGGGACGATGTGCCCTCATGATGATGCTTTCTTGCCGGTACCTCGGTTCCCTTTGCTTGGGAACTCTGGCGGTGACTATCAGAGCGTGTATACGCGCCTGGTTCTTTTCTTCCCAGCCTATTGAACACACCTCCCTCCTTCCGCGGCCGGAGCCTAGGTGAAGGAGATCGGTTTTGTTTGAGTCTTCTGAAGACACTGGCGACTGGTGACGGGCTTCGGGAGTGCTTGCGCCCATGCCTTCTTCTCGGCTCTGTCCGGGCAGTTGGCGTTTTGGATTCGGAGTAATGGGACTCTTCATGGTTTCTTGGATTTCTCCCAGATTCATTGCCGTAAAGTAGGCGTGCCTTTACCGCTTTGAGCTTATCTTGCTGCTCCTTTTCTTTTTGCATTTTTTCAGCAATAAGCGGCAAAAGTTGGTGGTAGTTTTTGTCGCATAACTCCCTAAGGACCTCGTCAGGCGTAGGCTCCTCAAAACCTTGCGGGCCACTTCTTCCCCCAGTGTTCCGCACGGCGGACGTGGGATTGATTGGGGTTTGCTGTTCGTGAGTGCTCATGGTGAGTTTTTTAGAGAATGTGGTTGCGTAAGGGTCCCACGGATGGCGCCACTTGTTAATACAAAATAAGTGTCGGGTATAGACCTGGGCTCAAATCCTGTATTGGATTGGGCTTCCAGATGATTTGAGCGTTGGGTTTTGTATTAGAGCAAGAGAAGTGACGATTTCCTGCACAATCAGATAAAAACCGTTAGCCTTACCGTGGGGACGGACCCCACGGTTAGACTCCGGCGTGAAAGTAAGTAAACATGTAGAGAGAGAAAGTATGAGAGTATAGAGTGAGAAAATCGTACTGTTCATTGTGTATTAGGTCCCTATTTATAGGGGTCTAGTATTAGGGTTTCCTAGTATTTCGTAGTGGCCAAAGTGGGTCCCTTGTCGGGCAAGGTCCCGCGGTAATCGTGTGAACGGACGCATGTGCTTTCCGTGGACGGATCCAACCTAGAGTCGGATCCGCGTCCGTTTTGTTGCGTTCGGACCGCGACCAATGCTGGATTGTGTTTAGTTACGGCCCATTATTGATAAGTTGGGCCCTAAAAGCTCAAGTGATAGTATGACCCAAGCCCAGAAGCTTGGTATACCTATTATACATCAACAAATATAAAATTAGTCATATCTTTAGCCTATCAATCATTTCTAATAACAAAAGTAAGCCAACTTCTTCATCCTTTAAATATGTGGCAATGGGAATATGTGCAGTA
>BQNB010147676.1:0-16406 GCA_026074375.1 Tanacetum coccineum
GAATTGATGATCAAGAGAGACCTGAAAATAGTACTCAAGATGTTAATACTGCTGGGCCAAGTATTAATACTGAACCATACATGTTTTCTTTGGGAGATAATGCTACACTTGAAGCCACACATGCTGATTTCTTTGGTGATAAAACAGAAGTGAATATGATTAACATTACTACCACATATCTAGTTCCTTCTACTCCAAATACAAGAATCCATAAAGATCATTCACTTGATCATGTGATTGGTGATGTACAGTCTGGTGTACAGACAAGGAGAATGACAAAGACTACAAATAAACAAGGGTTTATTAGTGCTATTTATGAAGGGAAAACTCATAAAGACCTTTATACTAGTTTGTTTGCTTGTTTCCTATCCCAAGAAGAACCCAAAAGGATTACCAAAACTCTAAGTGATACAGCTTGGGTAGAAGCAATGCAGGGAGAGCTTCTATAGTTTAAGCTACAAAGGGTTTGGGTACTAGTGGATTTGCCTAAGGGTAAGAGGGCTATTGGTACAAAATGGGTTTTTAGGAATAAGAAAGATGAGAGAGGCATAGACTATGATGAAGTGTTTGCCCCTGTAGCAAGAATTCAGACAATAAGGCTGTTCTTAGCCTATGCTTCCTTTATGGGATTTATAAAGAGTGCTTTCCTTTGAGGTAGGATTAAAGAGGAGGTATATGTGTGTCAACCTCTAGGGTTTGAAGATCCTGACTATCCAGACAAAGTCTACAAGGTAGTAAAATCACTTTATGGTTTGCATCAAGCTCCAAGAGCCTGGTATGAAACATTGGCCAAGTATTTATTGGACAATGGGTTTTACAGAGGAAAGATAGATCAGACCTTGTTTATCAAGAAGCAAAAAGGGGATATTTTGCTTGTACAAGTCTATGTTGATGACATTATCTTTGGCTCTACAAAGAGGGAGTTGTGTACTGAGTTTGAGAAACTGATGCATAACAAGTTTCAGATGAGTTCTATGGGAGAACTCACTTTCTTTTTAGGGTTACAAGTGAAGAAAAAGAAGATGGGATATTTATCAGTCAGGATAAATATGTAGCTGACATAATGAGGAAGTTTAGTTTCATAGATGTCAGGACAGCTAGCACCCTAATGGATACAAAAAAGCCTTTGCTCAAGGACTCAAATAGTGATGATGTTGATGTTCATCTCTACATGTCAATGATTGGATCATTGATGTATCTTACATCATCTAGACCAGACGTTATGTTTGCAGTATGTGCATGTGCCAGATTGCAAGTCACACCTAAGGTTTCACACTTACATGCTGTGAAAAGGATTTTTAGGTACCTAAAAGGCCAACCTAAATTAGACCTTTGGTATCCTAGAGATTCGTCCTTTGACTTGGTGGCATATTCTGATAGTGACTATGCTAGAGCAAGCTTGGATAGGAAGTCTACAACAGGAGGTTGTCCGTTCCTAGAGTGCAGATTAATATCATGGCAGTGCAAGAAGCAAACTGTGGTTGCCACTTCATCTACTGAAGCTGAATATGTGGCTGCTGCTAGTTGTTATAGACAAGTACTCTGGATTTATAATCAAATGCTAGATTATGGGTATAATTTTATGCACGCCATGATTAATATTGACAATAACAATACTATATGTATTATTAAGAATCTTGTTTTACACTCTAAAACAAAACACATAGAGATTAGACATCATTTTATAAGAGACTGCAATGATAAAAAGTTAATTCAAGTGGTTAAAATACACACAGATAACAATTTTGCAGACTTACTTACAAAAGCCCTTGATGTTGGAAGGTTTCAGTACTTGGTTGCAAGTATTGGAATACTAAATCCTTAAAGTTTTAATCTCTTAGTGTCTTTGTAATGTTTTGTAAAGGATTAGTACTGTTAGTTGTATCAATTAGTATTGTTAAGTATAACTAGTACTGTTAGTTATACTTAAGACTGTTAGTAATAATTAATATTGTTAAGAAGAAAATGCTTTGGATTGTGTTTTCTTGGTTTTGGACTAATATTTGCAAGATAAGCAAAGTAGTATGGTTGGATTTAGTGATACCAATTATGGAGTTTGTTAGAGGAAAATCTGCTGATTAATGATAGAGAGGATTTAAGGATAACTTGCCAAGGGTTAATGCTAAGTTTACACCTGAGTTGGGAAGTCTTTTAAAATCTTTTTCTTGAAATCAACCTATGTCTGCCAATGAGCCTATTGACGCATCTGGGCATAGGCTATACTAAACATGAATTGATGGCTTTTAGTTAGTCAGATAGTAACTGATCTAACTCACTCTTTACCATTCTATCATTTGCATAGTGTGTTAGTCTATGGACATCTGATTTAGAGAATAGCGAGCAAACGTAAATCTAATTCATTTATGTTAGAGGTAACACCTACCACTAAGTTGGAAACCCTGTCAAGAAAGCTCTTTTAATGAGTCTATCTGAACACAGGCAATATTTATACTGTCATCATTAGTTCTCACACAACTAGAGGTTAAATGCAACCGAAATGATTAAGTGTCTTCCTTTACACTTAATCCCTTCAAAAGTATGAGTGCAGTATTGTTTTGAAAGAAAATTTAGGTTAATACTGTTGGGTAAAGTTAATACAGCTAGGCTTAATATTAGTATTGCTAGGCTTAATATTAGTACTGTTAGGCTAAACTTAGTACTGCTAGGCTACCATTAGTAGTGTTTAGGGAATAATAGATTTTTCTTAATTAAATATAGCCGTTGAGATATTTTTGATAATTATTTCGCTTATAGGTTTCCTTACTTCACTTCGCTTAGTCTCCTAACAGATCAACACACCCAGTTGAGTCCCATCACACACCCACCAGTGCTCTATCAACCTCACAACCACCAGTTTTACCAACCTCTAGGAGAACAACCAAATAGGAATCTGTAGTTCCTCAGCCCAGATCTCCTACTCAGACCCTTGTAGCAGATAAGGCTACTTCAACAGGTGTGGATGTCAGATATGGAGGGGCTACCACTACTATCACTGGCTTAGAAGCAAGACAGGGTAGTGGTAACATTGATAAGACCCCTACCATGCCTCATGATTCACCTCTCCTAAGATTTAACACACTTGGAAGTGATGAGGGCAGTATGACACTACAAGAATTAATGCTTTTCTGTACAACATTGTTAAAGAAAGTGGAGAGCTTGGAGACAGACTTGAAGCAGACCAAGCAAATATATGGTGTTGCTTATACTAGGCTTATCAAGAAGGTAAAAAGTTAGAGAAACAGTTAAGTCCAGCCAAGCTAGAAGAAGGGCAAGAATTGTTGTCTCTGATGACGAAGATGATTTGGAGGATCCTTCCAAACAAGGGAGGAAGATAGCTGCAATTGATTAAGATCTTGGCATTTCATTAGTACAACATGATGCAGAGATTTAGGGGAGGTATGGGCATGATATGGAGTTTAACTTTGAGTTTGATGCTACTAAGGAAGTTTCTACTAATGAGATAAATGTTAGTGCTGTTAAGCCAGTTTCTACTGCTGGTGCAGCAGTTACTAATGCTAGTGTTGCTGTTAGTCTTGCCAGTCCTACATGAAATACTAGAGTTTCTATTGCTGATGACATTACTATGGCTAAGACACTGGTGTATATCAAGAAGGGTGCATCCAAAGACAAAAGTAAAGGTAAAATGGCTGAATCTAAAATTGTACAGCCCAAGACAACGTTGCAGCGAGAACAAGAAAGACTTGATTTTGAAACAGCTATGAGATTGAAGATGGAAATGAGGAAGAAGAAGAGGATGGCAGAGGTTTTCTATATAAGTTCTTTTTATATGTGTGTTTATTTTTATTATTTTTTCTTTTTTATTTATTTTTTTTTTTCTTAAGTTATTTTATCCCATTTTTTATTTTCGTTGTTTTTTTTTTTTTTAATTTTTTTTTTCTTATTCTTGCCCTGGTACTTTGGATACCTGCTAGCTCTTTTATGTTGAGATATGGAAGGCGCATACAAGCAAGAGTTAAAGCCTGATGAAGGTTAGTTCGCAGTGGTTACATGCAGAGGATAAGAGAAAAAGTACACTGGAAGCTTAAAAGACCATGAATGATTACAGAGCTTTATAAACCCAGAGAGTAAATGAGTGTATTTTGCTATTACAAAGAGCTGAAGATAGGAAGAGGAAACAAGCCACCCACACAGGCTTAATTAGAGGATATATGTCTAATTATATCAAGAACATGGGAGGTTATACACTGCATCAGTTAAGAAGTTATTCCTTTGATGAGATCAAGACTTTGTTTGAAACAACAATGAGGAGTGTAAACATTTTTGTTCTAATAGAGAGTTAAAGTTGACAGAGCAGTTCCTGATGCTTAGAGACTGGAGTCTCAAATAGTGAAAGGGCTGCAGAAGAAGAACTTGATCGCAGGAAGTTCTAAGATGCAAAAGATCCCGATGAAAGCTCAGAACTTGCTGAAGAATCCAGGAGATAAAGAAGCTGTTGAACTGTCTCACACCTAGAAGATGCTTTATGATAAATGATGTGAAAGTAGTTACCAGAGCAAGTGATGAATGTTGAAGCCTTACAAACTAAGTATCTAATAATTGACTGGGATATTTACACTGAAGGTACTAGGAAGTACTAGAAGATCATCAAAGTTAGAAATCATAATAAGGTACATCATTTCTTTGATGATATGCTGAAAGCCTTTGATAGGGATGACTTAGTGATGAATTATGCAGCAATTTTTCTTTCATTTACCATTATGTGGATTAATGTTGTTTTTGTTTTTCTGTTTAATCTTGTTGATTTAGATTCGTTTCTTCATACTTTGTGTCTGTTTTGTTATTGTTTATTAATTTACTTTTTCCTGTTTCTGTTCTGTTTTCGTATTTTCCTGTGGATTCTTTTTTATTGTTCTATTTTTAATTTGTTATTTGTTACTATTTTATTTTTTATAATTGTGGTGTTTTGTTTCTTTTTGTGTGGAGTCTGGTTAAGAGAAGTTCCAATTTAACAGAGAAACCAAACAGCTGATGATAAAGAAGATGGATATGGTTTGAGTTGAAGAGATTATTTGAACCAGATACAGATGATGAGTTATAGAAGCTTAAAAACCATATTCATGATTTAACTTGCAACGTATATGATTTATGTGGAGTGCATCATGTGTCTACAGAGAAGCAAATAGACATCTACATGCTAGTAGAGAAGGAGTATCCATTGTCAAGGGGAACTCTTACATTGATGTTGGTCGTAAAGCTCTTGGTGGATCAAGATAATAAGATTGTCCATGAGAACTCTTAGAAGATTATTCATACAGGCTTGAATAAAGACTCAAGAAGATAGAATTTGTTGAAGATATCCTCTCAGAGAACAAGGTTTTAATTCAAGAAGTAAACTTGATGATTTGGGGTTAAATCACAAGTTTAAGGAGGATTGTGGGAATTAAAAGTCTTCATACTGTACCGCCAAGCTATGAGTTAGTACTGCTCAATTTACATAACTGCCAGTACTAACAGTTTTGTGTCTTGTAGTGTAGTTAGTACTGCTATAGTACTTAACTTTAGATGCTGAAGGTCTTTAAGGGACTGCTGGATTAGATTTAAGAATGATATTAAAGTGATAAAGACGTTATCAAGTGATTAGTATTGACTTTATTTTGTGTATTTCTTATAAAATTGAAAAGATAGTATAAGATTTAGAATTATAGAAGATTCTGTAGTTATCTTGTAAGGAGATCATAGGTTCTGTGTTAGATGTTATGTTTGATTTTTATGATTCAAGGTTGGTGTTAAACCCTAATACTACACATTGTACTCGTTTTTTTGATAATAATATTATTGGATCTTTTTAGTAATATCATTGTTCATACAATTTACTATTTTATTAATATTCTTCTAAGTATTAAAGAGTAGATTCCGCATACTCTTTAGTATTCACAAAGTTTCTATCATAGTTGTTTTGGATCTATCCAAAGTAACTTAACCTTTACAAGCTAAGGAATCAATCTTAAGTTGGGATCAACAAGAGTCATGAGGTGTATTTATAGCCTAACACAAAGCTATATATACCTTGTTTACAATAATAGTCCCTGCGAGTAGCAGATGGTCTATAGCTAGTCCAATTCACGTGTAAGACGCCAGCTTCACTAAAATAGTGAGGCTAACATTTACAACACACATTCTTGCTCATAAACTCAACTTGGAGAATCTACTAAGCAAAACATCAACGGAGTTTCTCGTTTTAATTCTTTTAATTTCTCATTTTTAATGTTTTATCTATACAATGAGGACGTTGTATAATTTAAGTGGGGGATGGGATTAAGAACATTACTTGTCCTATTTTTCACATTAAAATGCTTAAATTTAAAAAAAATTCAAGCAAACTTTTGTGAAATTACTAGTTACATAACCTGCACACATAACCCTTATTAGATATTGTTAGGATTCAGTCTTATCCATTTCTAAATGTTTACCTAAATTCCACAAAAATATGAGTGTGCCGGTGATGTAGTAGAACTTAGAACTTGGCTTGGTATATCTATTCGAGACCACAATAATGAATACTATGGATTTAGATGGAGTAACTTGTTTAAATTGGTAATTTTCTAGGGTTACACCAAAAAAACCTTTATATGTTGTTTTATTAACTAACTACACTGGTTAGTTAACCCCCGTATAAACCCTTTGTTTACTCTCATTTTAAGAGTAAGATAACCCTAGAAAAATCTGTAGAGCGAATCCTTTAGGATAACACCAACTATTTGTTTCTTTACACCTTAGCCTACCCTGTTAGATTAAGTCCATTTATTAGTTGCTAGTTGCTTAAAGTGTAAAGAATGTATTTTCTGTGTCTTATGTCATTTTCTATCTCTGGTATGGTTGGGAAATTTACTAATTGCAATGGGAATGTAAAAAGTAGTCAAAAGTCATGTATTTTTACTACCATCACAATTATTGGTATGTCTGAATAATGAAGAATCATAGAAGAAATTATCCATAGTTATTATGATCATGAAGATGGTGAAATTACACCAATATTCATAGTATAGTTTGTAAAAAATATCAAAATAATTAGAAAAATCGCAACAAAAAAGGGGGGGAAAGTTTAAAGATAGTCGGTTCGTTAAAGCTTAAACCGATGGAAATATTTGAAGGATCAATTATTTGTTGATGGATGGTTATAAATCGACGATGTAAAGTTTTGTATAAAGTGGTAGATATTGCCACTTGTCTTTGTAAAAGTATGTAAAGTATGGGTTGATTAGGAATTGACCGTTACGGGAACGCCAACTTAAGTTGTTGTTTTTGATATACGGTCAAGATGTTTGTGTATATAGTTGTATCTTTTTTATGGTAACGGTCGGGCAAAAGTTTCTAGCAACTTGTACCTTATCTATTTGGACTTAATCTCTATGTTTCGTAAATTTTAATTAACAACAATTTATTTCCTTTCCTAATCATTAAACTTAGGTTTTACTCGAATGAGGATGTGATCGAGTCATGCATGTCTATTTCATCGTTACGGCCACGTATGCGTGATTCAGCTGCCTTGTTAGTTTATTACTTTTGGTGAAAGTTAGAAGATTCATACCCTATATCATTCTTCATCCTAACCCTTGTTAAACTCGAATGAGGATGTGATCGAACACACATGTCTATTCCATCATTACGACCATGTATGTGTGATTCAGCTATCTTGTTGGTGTGGTACTTTTGGTGAAAGATTGTTAGAATGATCAAACCCTTTAAACCTTTATAAAAAACCTATTTTACCTTTATAAACTCGTTAATCCTTAGCTCTAGTGGTGGAGATATGTCTCCTTGCCAAGCTTATGATAGAATACTCGTCACAACCGAGCAATTAAGTAAATTAGTTACATGTTACCACATAGATTAGTTGAGTGATTTAAGTATTTTAATCTTCCTATTTTGTGAGTTGTTGGGTTGTGTACTTGTAATTAATTGAATAAATTCTTAACGGAAAAAATCCTTAGAGATACATTTTTATAAACTTCTAAAGGCTACTTGAGGACAAGTAGGATTCAAGTGGGGGGATATTTGATGAAATCAAATAACATCACTTTTATAGCATCATTTATCTCATGTAAATAACCTATTTTGTATGATTATTCCAAGAATTGTTACTTAATCGTTTGTATTTGAGAATTGAAGTAATTATGGAGTACTTGGTGAAGATTAGCAAAAAGGCACGCAATCTGGAGCTTAAACGAAGACATTTGAAGATTACTGTTCTGACATCCTATACGCTGTATCCATCAAGGAAGATATGGCATATCTGTGCCTGCACTTCACAAGAAACCACGCAGACTCAAAGACCAATAAGCCATATCTAGGAGACTCCATACGCCGTATTCAATTTAAAGTAATAAAAATATTCTGGAAGATATCAAACATGGTCCTACTCTAAGAAACCCCTGATACACCGTATCCAAGTTACTCGATATGCCGTATCGACCAAATTCCAGACCCTATAAATAAAAAACCTAAAAACGGGTTTTTAGTGTGCTTGATCATATTTTTGATACCTTAACCACAAAAGTCAACTTTTAGAAGACAAGAAGAGCATAAGCGGGTCAAGTAAAGCTATTAATTCCATAGGAAACACATTGTAATCTCCTATACTCTAGTACTTGTTCAATTTTTGGTATCATTCATTTAACTCGGTTAGTTTGCCTTAGTTGGATTATTACTGTTGTATTGATTATGACGATTGATGGCTAATACCCTAAGGTATTAGCCATTATTATGAAGATTTGAATGTTTGGTTTGTTTATCTTGAATACTTAATTTATCGTTGATTTCTTGTTTATGTTTATCAATTTATACTTGTTTACGTGCTTTTGTATACACCTTATCATTCAAGTGGATCTAGTGATACCGACCACGTTAGCTAGATGTCGAGATGGCTCTCGATATAGTGATTTATATATCTAGACCAATAGGATCACAAATAATGACCTATCTTTGCCTTTAGATTAGTGAGCTTAGTTGGACCGATAGGTGACCCTTGGGATCAACGAGTACATTCTTAATCAATTGGTAATGACTTGGCCAGTGGACTACCAGTATATAAATTTCCATTAAGCAGTAAGTGGGTAAAGTCTCTATGAGCTAGGGTTTAACAAGATCACCATTGTTTTAATCCCTAAGATAGATTATAATCAGAATTCTACGTGTCTAGGTCTTAGGAAGAAGTAACGCCTAAGTCTTAAGAATGATATGTCGCCTCGAGATAAGTATTCATTGCACTATATAAACAAACCAACGTTCTAATTAGATTAATCATGGTTAATATTGTTTTCTTATATTTGGCTAGACCGCTCTTCTATCTTTTGTTTGTTTGCTTGCGTGTGTTATTGTGTCTTAAGTGGATCTAAGTCACCACAAACCTGTGCAAGTCTCTAAGACTGAAACCCCCCGTTTATCCGTTAGAATTAGGATTAACATAGGTTTAGCATTGGTTTAACATAGAATAGAATTAACAAAGTTTAAATTAACTTAGTTTAATTAGCCAAAATATTGATAAAATAAAAGATTAGTTCTCGCTCTTAGTGATCGACACTCTACTTACCATGAAACTCCATCTGACCGGGTACACTGCCCGTTAACGTGTTGTTTAAAGTTGGCAAAATATAAATTTAAAACTTGAACTATCATAAACTACACCTATACGACGACACTATCAGGGCCATATGTTCTTTATGGGGGCCGCCCACAATGCTTTGGGGACCGCCACCAGAGGACGTCTTATTTTGAGGTTTTACAAATTTTATTTCCTTAGTCCTGCTAGATTATGCTTCAAATGAATTAAATCCTAGAACTAATTTATCTTTGGAGGGTTTTTGATTACTCAACATTTCATTTAAAGAATGTATACTCTTTTCAAATTGAGTTAGATTAAAAGCTTCCTCTTTGAGTTTTTCGTTATCGACTTTAAGTATTTGACATTTTGTACATTCGAGATCAACTCCCTTGTTTTTCTCGAGTTTAGAAAACTTTTCTTTTAATTCACCAAGTTTGTTTTCTAATTCGTTTCTAACATTTTTTAAATGTTTATTCTTATTAATTATTTTTAGACTCATCTTGCATAATCTATCATACTCACTATCTAAAGTAAAATCATCTATTGATGTATTTTTATCACTAAAGTAATAGAATTCGGAACATACCTCACTAGATGCTTGAGCCATGAAACATGTCTTGTCTTTATCCTTTTTATCATCTTCTTCACCGCCATCACTCCAAGAACCTCCGACGAATTCTCTTTGGTTCTTTTCCTTTGGTGGTTTCGGACATTCTCTGATAAGATGATTTGGATCACCGCATCTAAAGCATTTCCTATCACTTTTGCCATTCTTGTCATCTCGGCTTCTTTGGAACGTCTTTTTATCATTCCGTGGTTGTCTTACAAATCATCCTCTTCTCTTGAAGAACTTCTTGAAGTCTCTAACCGCCATGGCGTACTCTTCGTCTTCACTACCGAAAGTCGAACTCTTTTCATCACTAGATTCTTTCTTAGCCTTTAAAGTAAGAGATTTTCTTTCTCCTTTAGCTTTGACTATTTTGGAATCTTTCTTGATGATTAACTCATAGACTTTGAGATTACCAATGAGTTCATCAAGAGATAGTGATGTCAAGTCTTTCGACTCTTCTATCGCCATGACCTTTGCTCTCCATTAGGGATGTAGAGCCCTAAGAAGCTACCTAACATAGTTCTTGCTAGAGTAACCTTCATCAAGAGCTTTTAGACTAGTAATAATAGTATTAAACCTAGCAAAAGCACTATCTATAGATTCGTCTTCGGAAATGACGAATTATTCATATTGTTGTACCAAAAGGTCAATCTTGTTATCTTTGACTTGGCTATTACCTTGATGGGTGATTAACAAAGTTTTCCAAATTTCTTTTTCCGTATTACACATGAAAATTCTTTCATATTCTTTTCAAGGAAAAGCATTGTAAATAACCATTTTTGCTTCATTATTTTTGGCAAGTCTTTTCTTAAGTTCATCACTTTGTTTTACAAAAGGGACAACCTCATCTAGTTTGGTTTCCAGATTATTTTCAGTGGGTTGAAAATCACCATTGGTAATAACATGCCAAAAATTAAGATCTTTTGATTTTACATACGTTTTGAATCTATTTGTCCTATAAATAAAACTATCGCTTTCGAAAAGTGGTGGTCTTCGCATAGATTGCCCTTCTAGATATTTGTCGAAATCCATAGATCGATCCAAGCTTTAAAATACAGTATATTTTAAAATTCTTAAGTGACCTTGGCTTTTGATACCAATTGTGGAAACTAGAAGGGGGGTTGAATAGTTTACCGGTTAATTGGCGTTTTAAAAGTTTGCTTGAATAATTAATTAGATTCAATTTGTATGTTTCAATCAACCAACAATATGGAACAAAGAGATTGATCTACTCACAATTACAATGTACACAATGAAAGATATACAAGACACAATAAAAGAGATAAGGGAAAGAACGATCAAACCACAACACCAAGATTTATAGTGGTTCGGCTACGAAGCTCTTCTTCGCCCTACTCCACACCCCGAGTATCCGAATCGAGATTTCACTATGTCAACAAGCTCCCTTTAGGCGGAGAAAACCGTTTACATGTCGCTTATGTTGTTTTCCGACACTAAGCTAAATGTCGAGTATTAATCTTAGCTAGAACCAATCTACCACTTCACCAATGTATTTTAGGGACTAAAATACTAACCAACACACAATCTACACAATCGGATTTATACACTATTTGATTTTACACACAAACACAAAATCAAGAAAATAGAGGTTTGGTTCTTAGAAGAAGAGAGGAGAAATCACTAATCTACAACGCATCGTTTCTTGGCGAATATGAGTGTTCTTCTCTTGCACTTGATAGAAGAAGGAAGAAGATGAGATTGGATCACTTGAAACAAGATTAAATTATGTTAGTAATCAAGAGATTTAGAGAGAGAAAGTAATCTGAAAAATTCATGCTAAGAGGAGTGAAAATCTGCAGGGAATAGTACCATATTTATAGCCAGGAAAATCCAACGTCTCCTGAGGTCGGTCCTGGAGATCCCAGATATATCTGGGGGTCGTCCTGCCTATCAGGGGGCCGCCCCTAGGTAGATGCTTCTTTTTTGTCTTTTAGTGGTAAAGGTTAAATCTAGTGTAGAAGCTTCCATTTGGGGGGGGGGGGGGAACCAGATTTGAATTTTTATAATAAATTAAAATATTTCTTTAAAATAAAAGCAATTTGTATATTTTTAATTTTGTAAAAATACTTTTGTAGAAATGTAAGTTTTAAGAAAAAATATTTTCTTGATCACTAATCATGTTTAATGATTTGTTTATTCATACCTTAAGTGTTTTACGTTGAAATAGAAGTTTACGATTAATAAAATCTAAACGTTTATTTTTATCGTAAACGTTTTTAAATTTTGTCATCTTCAAAACGTAAAGAAGTCAAAAATTATAAATAAACTTTTTAGACATTATTTTTATTAACATAGTAAACACACGAAAAATAAAAATAAACTACTTTCACATTTTCATTACATTGTGCAATTTCCCGACCTAACCATAGATAGAAAATACTCACACGAACACAGGAAATGCAATACTTTACACAAAAGCTACTAGCAACCAAATAAGTACTTAAATCTATATGGTAGGCTAAGGTGTAACGAAACAAATATTTGGTGGTGTAAGAAATGAAAGGAATGGCTCAGCAGGTTTTTCTATGGGTATCTTACTCTTAAGATGAGAGTAAACAAAAGGGTTTATATGGAGGACAACTAACCGACGTGGTTAGTTAATATCACAATATGTATAGGCTTTTTGGTGTAATCCTAGAAATTTACCAGTTTAGAAAGATCACTCCATCTATTTAAAATAGTGCTTATTATTGTGGTCTCGAGTAGTATACTAAACCAAATTCTAAAGTTTACAACAATTACCGGCACACTCATACTTTTGTGAAATTTGGGGTAAAAATTAGGAAACGGATAAGGCAAAATTCTCACAATATAGAAGTTAAGGTTATGTGTGCGGGTCATGTAACTAATAATTTCACAAAAACATGCTAAAAAAATTTAAATTTGAGTATAAATTAGGCATATTAATGTAAAAATAAGGACAAGTAAGTATTATAACTCCCCTCCCCTCGCTTGAGATATACAACGACCTCGTTGAATAAATATAACATGAAAAACAGGAAATTAAAGAATTAGAACAGAAAATATCCCTTGAGATTTGCTCGGTATGATCCTCCATGTTGCGTATATGAGAAAGGATGTGTGTTGTAAATGCGTTTGAATACCCACATGACTACAACAAACATAGAATTCCAGATAATGAGCACACCAAATTCATCTTTTCGTTCAGTAAGATTCCTGTATTAATGCCTAGAAAACAAAAGTAATTTTATCTCCAGATAATCGTCGGTTAGAAAATAAAACCTAAAAAATTAAAACTGTACAAGAAGTCGATATGTCGTATCCATGTTTCAGGATACGCCGTATTGAGACATGTATTAAAAATCCTAAAAAATCCTAAAGCTGTAATGGGTCAGGAACAGTCGAATGACGATGTATAATCGTTAAAACAGATGAGTACGTTAGGCGTCGTCGACAAGATCGCCCTGAAGAATAAAGTTTTAAAGTGCAGGAAAAAATGGATAACGTCTAGGTGGAGTCAATACGCTGAATCCATAGAGTTTAGATATGTCGTATCGACCACTTGGGAAGACAGACTCGATAAAAACTTGAAAATTACATTCCAGGTTGTCTCCTGACAAGCACTTTTGTTTACAGAAAAGTCTTTAAGTTAGACTTGTTTCCAGCTTCACTCCATCTCATGCATGCTTGATATTTTCATCATATGTAATTGTAAGTTCATGAGTAATTGTAAGTCAGAGCTTAAAAATCATTTTACATCTCTTTAAACGTTTGCTAAACTTACTACTAGTCTCTAATAATGCTACCTTTTAAGTGAAACCAAAACAAGTCATGTCATAATATATATATATATATATATATATATATATATATATATACGTATTAAATAATATATATATATATACCATCAAAAGGATAATAAGTTATTAAATTCAAATACATCATGATATAGACAGAATACAGATAAATAATATGTCTACAAAAAGGCAAAGCTAAGGAGATCAAGGATCAGGCTATGGCTGAGTCTACGGGGCTGCTGAGGTGCCAGCACCATCGGTCCTCTGTCTGACACTGCCTCTTTAATATGGTACCTCTGAGCTCCCCACAAAACTAGCATCAGACCCCTGGTACCAAAGACCGCTAGCATCCATGAGCTGAGTCACTTGACCAATCATCCAAGTAGCCAACCTGGACTAATCAATACTCATAATGTCAATCATCGCACCCTGTTGGACTAAAATCTATCCCAATCTATGGATCTCCTCCTTGAATCTCTATAGCCTCTATCCAGCAGTCCTAGGGGCAGCCGTCTATGGGGCCTGCTGAGGTGCCAGATCAGCCTGGACACCCTCCTAACCAATAGGTACATCCTCCTAAGGAGCCTCGAGACCAATCTGAGCGGCTTCACTGTAACATCTGAGAATTTTTGAAATTTTGAATGACGATTTCAATCTTTGACTTTTCAAGTCTGACTTGACTTTTTGACTTTTAGTCTTTTATTTTCACATAAAAGCGATTACCGCGTAACCGGTAATTTTTTGGAACACATTTAAAGGAGATATATGTTATTCCTATGTTGATTTATCAAAAACGAGCAGCTAAATCACGTTTTCATTATTCGGACTCTAAAGTAATTTGATGTAAAACGACATTCCTGACAACTTTTTAGTTTTGACCGAGACCCGAAAACAGTCAGAAGGTGACTGAAATGCCCTCGCAAGATTTTAGAAACACAAAAATAATTAAATTATATTTAATTATCACGTTTTATTAAATAAAAATATTTAATAAAATACTTAGCAATTTAATTAAAAGCGTTTGTTGAGAACGCGAATATTCGAGTTGAAATCCATTTTTTCTTTTCTATTTCAGACAAGGCGTAACCGGTTCACAAAATAAATAACAGATATTTTTATAAATGTTATAAAAATATTTATGAAATACTATCAAGTAAATACTCATTTTTATCGGAAAAATGATTTGAAAAACAATGGCGCAAGTTTCGTATTTTAATTCATCCGTTAAGTAGCTTAAACGAGTCCCGAACCACTATTTTACAAAATATTACTCGAAAGTTACACATTTGGTCCTTGTGAACTATTTACATAACTAACCTTAATCTATTAAAAAATATCATTTTTTAAAACTTTTATTATATATATAAAAGTTTATTATATTTTTGGGATAAAGCCGTAGAATACCAACGAACTTTGCCTAATTTATCGATTTGGTACGTGTACTGAAACAATTATCGATTTGGTACGTGTACTTACATAAAGTGTTCTCATTTGCATATTTTGATGATGTGTCACGTTATTGATGTGCCACGTGTTAACATATCACGTATGACACATCATCAAAATGTGCAAATGAGAACACTTTATGTAAGTACACGTACCAAATCGATAATTGTTTCAATACACGTACCAAAGCGCTAAATTAGGCAAAGTTCGTTGGTATTCTACGGCTTTATCCCTATATTTTTTCATTTCTTACAACATATAAACACACACTCTCTTATACAACTCTCTCTCCCCCATATCTTCCGGCAACCGCCGGCCACCACTCGACCACTGCCGTCGCCGTCGCCGGCCGCCGGAAAACTTTTCCGGCGAGTTTTCCGGCCAACACCAAAGATGCTCCTCTTCACCGGATCTACTCGATCCATTATACCACGCGCCTCCACGCGTCGTTTCTTCTCCTCACCGGCTGCCTCAGCCGCTGCCATCCCCACCTTCCCCTCACCTCCACCCCGTCACAGCCGTCATCATCATCGTCATCCAGCCCCACCACCGCAACACCACTAAGGGTGCATGTGGTTTTGTCCCCGACACCAAGGGTGGGTTCGTTTCGTGTTCAACGCCGGAAAGGGGTGCGTTTGCTTCATGAATGATTCACTAGGCTGCGTTTGGTTTGATTAGAACCTGAGAGGGTGTGTTCGGTTTAAAAACGCAGTAGGTGGGTTGTGTTTTCCTCGAGCAGGGTGCGTTCGGTTTAATGACAGCCAGGGAGGGGCATTTGGTTTGTTGTGTTTTCAACAGATAGGGTGCGTTGGTGTTGGGACAAATTACAAACGACTAAGTGTCGTTTCTGCTGTTAGAGATGTTCGTTTCTGCTGATAGCATTAAGTCGTTCTTGCTGTTCAAGTAACATTCCTGCTGATTATGTTTCTGCTGGTCATGTGACCGTTCCTGCTGACAGAGATAGAATCTGCTGTTTGTTATTTATAGACGTAATTAATGTAATTAAGGA
>BQNB010147677.1:0-16406 GCA_026074375.1 Tanacetum coccineum
AGTATCCCCCTCGCGGGTTAAAAACATTTAAAATAGTTCAAAGCGAGGCTATGAACTCACTTTGATCTAAGCCGAAGATCAAAATAACCGTGACAATCCAAAGATGTCTCGACACGAACTCAACCGCGACCTATAGTTTTATGTCGCCCGATTATTATACCGTAAGATACGATTGAATAGTGCGTGCGTCGCAACTATTGAAATAGTATAAACATACATACACATGTGATGAGAAATCCACTTGCGCGTCCTAGATCCTAAACTTTACGTAATTGAGTTACGATCATTCTTTCATTTATATTATACGTCACTTAATCGAAAACTTTCTATTTTTGGAAACTTTCTATTTTTAGAAAGTTCCTATTTTCGGAACGTTATTATTTTTAGTAAGTCCCATAATCTAATTATATTTATAATAATATTTATTTATCTCATCGCACACTCGACGCTCAATTTGGTTATCGTTTACTCTTATCGGTGTTGTATTTGAATATTTCAAAAGTTTCTATTTTTAGAATATTCTTTGTTCATAACAATCGTTAAGTCTAAAATATTATACTTCTAATAATAATAGCGTTTATTATTTTTATAACATCTGGCAAGTCTAGTATCAACCCGTTGACTTTCAAAAGTCAACGTTGAACTTTATTTGACTTCGGCTTTATATATATATATATATATATATATATATAGGGTTATTGTGAGAACTTTTTTAAAGTTGTAAAAATAAGAACTAATCTAAAATACCATTAAAACATCGATACATAACCATTTTAGCAATGTTACACCAAAATATAAAATATTAATATAAATTAACATTAAACCGACTAATAACCAACTCATACATGAGTAACGGCTTGCTGATACACAATTAAAAATTTGATACATATACATTAAAATCTCAAATATCTAATTTCTTATACATAAATTGATACACCTAATACACATCAACCACTAAAAACTTGGTACACAATACCAAAACTTGATACACATTACACGTCAAATCAAAATATATCACTTTGTTTAGGTCAATTTCCAAAAGAGAACCCATCAAATTTTTAACAATATTAGTTGTAATTAATTACGTTTTTATATTGTTTTAAAGAGAGTGTCATTTGTGAGATTTTGGGTGGTTCTCATTTTTATAACTTTAAGAAAGTTCTCATTTGATCTCAATTATATATATATATATATATATAGTAGGGATCTAGTGAGAAGTAAATTAAAATAAAAAGTGGTGAGAAATGACAAAAACCACACATTTGAGATACAACGACTTTCATTAGATGCATTTCTATTCATCTAGATGCACCATTTTGAGCTTCAAAAATTAATTTGATGTGTAGATGATGCAAATTGATTTTCATGATTTTGGCACATGTAGAGGACCAAAAACCATGAGACATCATGAAATGCATCTAATATACGTATATGCATCTAATTAAAAGCTAGAAAACACATTATGATGCATTATAATGCATCTAAGATTATAGAGATGCATCTAATTTAAGTCGGTGCATCTCGGGTATGCGATTATAGTTACTTCTTATCCTTCTTATTTTAAGAAAACTTCTTATTTGATCCGAACTCTATATATATATATATATATATATATATATATATATATATATATATATATAGATCTGACCCGCTCAAAACGACCTATTATATCACATTTTCACGACTCGGACTCAAAAGATATTTTATGCAAAACGACATTCCGGGCAACTTTTTAGTTTTAGCCGAGACCTAAAACTCGACAAAAAATGACCAAAATGCCCCTGCAAGTTTCTGCAGGAACTTGTGACATTTTTAATAAAAGTGCATAATTTGACTTTGGGTTTTGACCCGTTATTACTCGATTTTAAAACTAGCAAGCCTCGCGACAAAGTAGAACGTCTTTCCGAACACCTTTTGTGCTTCGCCGGAAGGCTGAAACGGACTCAAAAGTGCTCAAATCGGCCATTTAAAATTCTGCCAGCACCTCAATAAACCACAATAGCTGTTGGAAAAATTCTCAAGTTTTCAAATCTTGTTTTCGCCGTAACTTCTTCGTTATTAGGAGTTACGGGGCGTTCGAATTACTGAAACGCTCGTAAAAGTACCCTCTACCATATTTTTCAATCAAAAAGTAGATTTTATAAAATCTCGACCCTCGTTTTCCGCGCCAAAGTTTCTGCTCAGAACTTACATGTTTCAAAACGCGCCAAAAATCATTTTCGGCCCAAAAATCCGTTTACGACGCATCTAAAATGGTCTATAAACAATATTCAACTTACTCAATCAACCAATAACAAAATCTAACTAGACGACACAAGATCGCGGATTTCATCACATGCAACGATTAAAATCAAACCAATAACGAAAGCAATGAAACAAATGAAATAAGAGAATGCTCACAATGCTATAATAGCAAGATCGGACCAACGGAAGACTAGGCTCGTCCCTTTGTTGTCTAGCCGTGACCTCGGACAAATCCTAAACCCGAAACCAAATGATTTTCCAACCAAACCCACTTCGAAATATCACTGATCTAACTCTTGTACAACACCCTTTTGAATCAAAACACTTGAATTAAACCCGAAAATAAATTTCTTCAAAACCCATTGCATGTAGGATTTTTTTATATGGAAACGTAAGCCTTGACACGAGGATTAATATTTTGTAGGTTGATTATGTTGCATGTCGGAAAACAAACGGTGGTGGTGTCTTGGCGTGGCCAGTCGAGGACTCAAGAGAGACAAAGAGATGAGAAAATTTTTGTAAAGAGATATAATGTGTGTATAAGTTGCTTTATATAGAAAACAAGTTTAGCCATTTGACACTTTTAGTCCCTCCATCCTTATAGTCCTTCTATTTTTAGTACAAGTTATTTATTTCGTTATGTAATCAATCAAAGGCTCGGGATTATACTTTCATGACTAAATTTATTCCCGTCACACTTAATTTGGTTTAACATATTAAATAAAAATATTAACTCACGTCAAAATAAAGATTTGACTCGGTTTCGACTAACTCGGGACGAGGACGATAAAATACAAATTATCATCATAAAAATAACAACGAAGCGCGTCGGAATTTCTACGATACTCAAAATGCTTAATGATCGTGCGGTCAAACGTTGACTAGCGAAACGATAAAATAAAAAATGAAAATTTGTAAATTCCGTTCGTAATAAAGTACGAAAATAACTATTCATGACAAACAAAATTTTAAATGTCGACGTTCGTTCACATGAACTTATAAAATAATAATTATGACGTCGAATTCGCGATCGTCATACGCGTCGTAAAACTCGAGTTGTTACATTCCACCCACCTTAAGGGAGCACCATCCCGGTGCTCGTCCTTTCTTACTCATCTTAACTTCGCTTGCAGTGAGACGGTTTCCTCATTATTGAACGGTCTCACATGCCCGAATGCAAAGATCGCGCGTTATAATACTCGCCTTAACGATTCCAGACGGAAAGTCAGCGAAACAAATGGTAATTTATACCAACAAAAATCAAAACATAACTATGATCGCTCTTATCACAAGAGAAAAAATACTCCATGGAACGTATCCGGGAAAACATAAACCACGTCGATTCTTAAATGAAAGACTCTAAACGAAAGATCAATCCAAATCACAATTTGGTGATTATTCCAACAAAACAAAGCACACATTGCTACACAAAACCGAAACATACGTTGGTAACCGAATCCCAAGCGGAGATCATCGTTCAAAACCAAAATACGCATCAGTATCCAAAACCAAAAATACTCGTCATTAATCAAAACCGAAACATACGGTAATATCCGAAACCAAAATATACATCTATATCCAATATCAAAACACACGTCGCCCTCCCGGTCTCATTAAACAATGCCCACCAGTTTCGAAAATATTCCAGAGTACACGTGACCCTATCAACGCATTATAGCACTAACACATAAAATCACATAAGCACATAATCACATATTCGTCATTTCATGATGACTTCGCATTTCGGCCTAGCTTTACTTAGGCACTTGTATCGCAGTTGCTCATTATTACACTTAGCAACAATCATGCTTTCTTATTATAAAGCCTTAGCAAAATAATCGTGCTTGCTTATAGTGAAGCCACAATGAAACAACTATTCCCGCTCACATAGGATCATACCCAACTGATCAAATGCGCATTATACCGAGGTTGCCAGGTGGCCAAGCTTCTTGGTAATGATCTCGACTTAATCACGGCTAGGTTTTAGCCAACCATAATCATGCTTGTGGGTTAACAAGCCACAATCAACAATGGACTACCAGACTTGCGTACCTCTCAAACCAACCTTCATCTACATCCAGGTAAGTATACCCACCCACTAACGTCCTAAGCCACATCATGGCCACACAAAAGCGACATAAGCGCTTACTACCATTCAAAAGCACGAAGCACATAAGGCACATTTTTCCACATAATTCCGCGGAGATAATACCGCTAAAATACATATATTATCGAAAGACAAATTGAAAACAATCAAGAAAGCAATTGAGCATCATGGACTCATTGCTTGTTCGACTAAAATCAAAACTCCAACGTTTCCACATGGAGATTAGCACAATCGGCTCGGTCCTAACACACCGCATCAAATCTTAGATGACTCAATTAATCAAGTCGAGACAATCACGCACATTCCTAATTCAATACCATTCGACTTAAGGCGTTAGCTACTTTGATTGTTCCTCTAGGATGGGAACGGATGTCACCATTTGGCTAGAGTCTCCAATATTTTCGCTCTTATATACGTATACTAAGTCGTTACGTCAAGGAGTAAGGACCACTACACCTAACCTTAAGTCAGGGGCCGCTTAGTGTCTTATTCTAATCCTCTACGATCCAGGTATGTTTACAACAACACTACCACTACTTTTCATTTCGGGGAAAGAAGTCTTCTTCACGGCCATCGGTTGCTGCATCAATAGCAACACACATTCGATGTAGGAGAATTTTTCTCCATTTCTCACCTTTAACCTCGAAACTATCCACCTTGGCTTCCACCCACCTCGGAAACCTTGCGACTCAAAGAAGATCCTTTTTCAGTGTCGGTATCCGATTTCTTGGTATCTCCTCATCTAACCACCTTACCATTTTTCCATGACTTTTGGGTATCTCTACGTATCCATGCACGATGGCACTCTATACAATTACTAGTCCTTGGAAATTTTTGCTATTATGCGGCATGTTGATGTTCTATCCGACCTCGCACCAACTCTTGCTACAACATGGTTCGCAACCTCAATGGATACAATCTAAATTGCACACTAGCACCTGGACAATAGTTTGATACATGTTCCATACAACGCGATCTATATTACCACGAACTAGACTTCACTTCTTTCTAGACACATGTTCGAACAATACGTTGGTATATTCCTTTGGATGACTCGGTACAAGTCTTGATGAGACCTCTTCATGCAGGCAATATGAGTTAGGGTTGCTTGCATAAGAAGCGTAGCAGGGGTAAAATATTTTTCTCCTTCCGAAAGCTGACCAAAATTTCTTAATTATCAGCATTTTTAGGGTGTACGATTTACCGAACATAGCATGGTTCTTCCTAAAATTAGACATAGTTGATAAGTTATGCATTAATTCGCATAATTGAGGACCAAACGATCATGTCTCTCATCCAAACGTCCTTTTTCATACGCTAACGGGTATGTTATTTCCTCGATAAAATTGAATTAAAAATAAAAACAGAAATATAATTGTTTTAAAAGAAAGAAAAGAAGATAACATCATTCCATCCTCCATTCTTTTTTTATAAAATTTTTTTTTGAAAGGAAAATTTTTTTGCACACCATTAGGTCAGTTTATGAAAATTTTTTAATAACAATTTTCATTGTTTACACAACAGTTTATAAACCAAAATTGGTTATTTGGGAACGACATTTGTCCAAACACACAACTGCGTTTATGCGATCCACAGTTGTAAAAACCATCAGTTACAAAAAACATTTAAATAGTTTGGTTAACGGGTTCAGCACGTATAAAATAATACCACTCATGGACTATGCAAGCAAGGTATCTTCACTGCGCAGTTCATCAACTGGAATATTAACACTCGAGGTAAGATCCAATTCTTATGAATCAAATGTCTCAATTGGTAACTACAATCCCTACCGAAGAGCACATTAAGTGACAACATATACATTAAATTTCATAGAGATCAAAATCCAAAAATGGCTAAAGATATGCACAATACTACATGGTGCTGAGATAAACTTCAGGGCAAGATGACCTCGACAATAAGTTTAGCTCTTGAAAATTTCTAATTATAATCCGTGGATGAATAATGATATGAGGTATTCGCCTTACGGAAAACATTCTGATCAAATCTTAGAACTAGGGGCATGCCCAGAAGTTTCATATTCATTGTGGTGAAATTATCATGTATACCTATTTATCAAGGCAGCATTTCAAAATTTTATTGTATACTTACTTAAAGTGTATCTCTTTAAAACTTGCGTTCGCAAAGCTGGGACAATCGTCAAATAAAGTTTTATTAATATCTAGATCACATGTAACAATCCACATTTTAAGTTTGTTACGATAAATATTCAAACTTTTTGCGTTCAATTTTAATTTCTAACTTTAGTTAATTTCGTAAACTAAAAAACATCATTCAACGTAAACGGGCATCAAACAAGTGAAAGTTTATGTCAAACAAGTGTCATATAATTATTTTAAGAATAATTATTAACTTTTCCCATTTTATTTTCAGCGGCGATTAAATTTATGTTTATAATAAATGCATTTAGGCATACGGAAGCACCTTTTAATATATATACTAAATAATATCACTTTTATTCCATATCAAAAAAAATAAATTTTTCTACATTAAACCATGAGGCGTGATATACTCAGTGAACAAACAAGATCATGAGACACACTTACTTTCACTTTTATAAACCATACCTTTCACAAGCACTTACAAGTAACTTTAGTACTTAACTTAATACGAACAAGCCCCTTGTCCTTTTCCACCCTTGTTAGCGTACTTCTAGGGAGGAGGAAGACACTTGTACTTTGGTACCCTAAACCACTTGTACATCTTTTGCATTAGGACATAGTTTAGGTAATACTTGTAGCACAAAAGAGAGGTTAATACAAGAGTTCTTGCACACACACATCAAAAAAAAAAAAAGAAGCAAATATTATTTCTTCTCTCCTTATGTTGCTTGCCAACAGGCGCACACACACCAAAGGAAATAGAACGACTTTCTTAAACTACACATGAACCCATTTACCTAAACTACAAACTAAGAACACACTTTGGTTCACCCCTCCTTTGTCTTCCTTCCTTGTTCGACGACACCACGACCACACGAACCCTTATGGTTCATGGGGTTACAAGCACAGGAAGTAAGTTAGGGTTTAGACCTTGAAAACTAGGTTTACTTGGAGGTATTAGGGTTTCTAGGTGAAAATATGGTTAGGTTTAAGCTTGAAGGCCTTCCTCGGGTTCAAGATTTAAAAATGAGGGTTCGTTTTGGGATACGGTACTTCCTCTATCCGAACCTCACATCGAGGGTTGTAAGTTTCGTAGTGATGAACCTAAGCTTTGTGTATGTTTCAGTTTATATGCCCTAAGTCTTGACCGCTTATTGTCATTTCATAAGCAAAGTCATCTTAAAATGAAAAGTTACGTAATGAACCATGCGGAACGCGGTTCGACTTAAGTGAAACTGTTAGAACCCATGTCGTATTAACTCGTGGGGGTGCTTTAAGTAAAATGCCTACGTAAACCGGAAGCTCACGACTAAGCTAAGCTTATATGTTATCCATGGAAGCCATATGCAAACTAAAGGCTTTTTTAAGTTGTTTGTATAAGTAAATGAAGAGACAAGAAAAAAAGAATAAAAAAAAAAAAATTCATTACTAAACTTAAGTTTGACAATATTGGAAAAGTATACTTGAACTAGTTTTGACTTCACAGATTATACATCATAATGAAATGCATATTTCATTTGCTTATTTGGTTTATTCCATACGCCCCAATTAATAACACTAGGGCTATATAGGCCACTGTGGCGGTTTTAGGGAAAATAAAAAGTAAGTATTATATTATCTTAGTTGGCTATCTTTGGAAAAGTATATCAATCATTTTGAACATCACAGCTTTTTCACCCCCCCCCCCACCACTTACATTTAATTTTATCACTTTATTGGTCATTGGGTTTTAAAGTAAATGGTTTGTTAAACACCATTCGAACCCTTAATGGGCCATAAAGTCCAGTTTGGTAATTTAGGTGCTCATTTATAAGCTAAGTTCTAGATCGATAAATCAAGTAACTTAACGAAACTAAAACGACTTGTTAAAAATCTATCTGACTTGGTTTAACTTGCTACCGAATCGGGTTAAATTGGGCTGAAGCCCAATACTTTTAAAATTTCTTATCTCGAGCTTCTTATGGCTCGACGTATTTAAAATATCCTTTATATCACTTATTTGAACTTTTTATAAGCTTATTTACTTAAAAATCTTGTTAGGACTAAAAATGATAATCTTTGGCCAGTAGGACTAAATATGAAACATCGGTTTGTGTTAAAGGGGTGATATTGAAACAATATTAATTTTGGGAAAATATGTTCTACGAACGTACCATGCTAATTTTAATAAATTTTATACAAAGTGATATCTTTACAACAAAACAAAAATGAAACTTGCTAATATATGGTACTTAGCAAATTATAAATAAGGTTGAAATATAAATAATTATTAACTTTATCGACGTTATCTTTAATCGTAAAATTTAAATGCAATACTTCGTATTGATTCTCGGTATTTTTTTTTCAAACCAGAGTATTTCATCGGTGTTCAAATCTTTGGTAAAGATCCACGTATCTGTACTTAGGTAGTCATATCTTTCAAGGAGCCTTTACTTTCGGCGATAATACTTATTTGGATATAAATTTCACGTATGTAACACCTTGTATATAGTTATATCTACGTACACAAATATCTAATATAAAAGAGGCACCTCAGCATCGAGCAATGATGAATGACACGTATGAAACTGCAAAGTTAATACAACCGCACACGGGATCGTATTAAGCTTAATTGTAGGACTAAAACTTGTCATACGTATTAGGTAGTATTTCGGTTGACGCTTGTTGCATTGCGTGACTTAAGTTCATATTTCAGGCGACCTACTTGTAGGTGTGGTTTTGTGCCCAGATGTATCGGGTGTTAACTTGTTGTATAGATGGGATTTCTTTGGCGGTCGTTTTTCTGTGTGGCGTTTCGCGTGTCGCTCTCAGTTTTTTTGTATATTTTTTTTTTATGGGGGTATGTTTTTCTTGTTTTTTTTTTAAAATCTCGGGGGAAAATACATGTCAATAAACGTGTTTAACATATTTGTTTTTACACTCTACATAGAAACACAACACCCATGTTAAACATATATATATAATGTCACAACAACAAACCAATTAACTCACACCCCACATAAACAAACAAATAAAAAAAAAAAATATCAAAAATACAACACCAAAAACAACCACCAATACTACATACAAACCAAAACCAACACTCTCTAACATAGAACCCACAACACACACCACACCCCCACCCACAAAACACCAAACCAAAATACAAAAACAAAAACCTTCCACACCCACACAACCAATTCACTCTCACACACAACCTCCACACTCCTCCCCCCAACCCCCCCAAATACACTCAAATAAAATTCTTATCTCTGTCATATCCTCCAAAATTATATCCTCACTCTATGTGTCCAACCTTTAACAATATCCAAACCAATCACCACTATATTCTTAACTTTAATCGACTACTGCCACTTATCACTATATAATTTATTACTAGTACCCATGTACAAGCCTACAGACCATATTTTGTGCAACTCCACGATCCTCAATCATGGCCAACCAAACTTATTGACTTCACCCTCATCAATGAACCTTTTTCTGTGTGTATTGCGGCGAAGCAATAAACATAAAACTTTTTGGTTTTCATTTACTTTACACTTTTGGCGGGATTATTTCAAGGATTGAAGGTCATATTACTTTATATATCTTTGGATTCCAAAACATTTATAATTTATACTTTACAAAACTCTATGAACTCACAACTTTATATGTTGACACTTTTAGCATGTTTTTCCTTCAGATGTGATAGATGCTTAGGGTAATGTAATATTGCATTGGAGTCTAAATTTAACAAGATTTCATTCATGGATTTCATCTTACATACAAATGATCAAATCTCGTTGTATTACTTTTAAGCTTTTCATTGTGATGTAATTACGGGACAAATGTTATATCAATTTCAAGAAAATCAACGAGATTACTCTTCAAACGACACATTTAGAGGCCGTTCTCTTGTATCTTGAGCTGTTGTTTATGAGTAACGCCCCGGAACATTTCGCTTTGTGACCATTTGGAGGTGTTAGATTGGTATCCGTGCAAGGTTATAAGAGACCAAGGTCAACTATTTTTACTTGGACTATAAACGTTTTAAATCATTGCATCATTCAAGGAATTTTCATGGCCCTTCATTCAAATACTTGTTGATTAGTTAGGTATACTCGATGTGCTGTTTCAGCATACGTGTTTATAATATGTTAAGTATATTATTATTGGTCTTATATATATATATATATATATATATATATATATATATATATATATATATATATATACTTACACTGCTTGATAATATATGTTAAACTTATTTATATAGGAGTTATTATATAATACTAGAACATTCTTAAAGACCAAAAGTATACTATAAACTGGATTATGTCCGAAAAACATTAATCTAATCTTATATGATATATACATCCATTCTTTCATAATACATTTCATGTATTCCCCAATCATTCATACCTTTGTCCATTAATCCATGCATGCATTCATTTGATGATCCATTTCATCCCTGCCATGTTGTGCATATTCATTCACATGCATCATGATATGTGTGTACCTGTTCATACTGCAGCATCCTGATGGTTTTTATCTAAAGTCGATTTATATTTAAACTTTTGCTTGTGTAGGTTATGGCTTTGCATTACTATTTCCATTCTCTGCTGGGGTTTTGGGTGGGGGGGGGAAGAGAGGTGGGGGGGGGGGGAATCTTGGGGGATACCGATCGATATCCGGGATAGATGTCATTACCCATGAGGTGTCGTGTAGTGCTTTTTTGCAGCCGGCATTGTGAGGAACAGCAAAATCACGGGGAGGTAAGGGTCATTACATGAGATTTATTAGGGATTGCCATACAGGAGCATACAGTATAACAATGTAAAATATATATTGCAGACGGCTTTGAGATTTTAGGGAGAATTGCTGAGGAGAAGAAAGCTTTCCATTGGTGTTAGGATAAGCCTCCAGAGGCAATCGAGAAGATTATCGTAACGTGTGAGACATTCTGTGTTAGATTGAGAATAGTTGGCTTGCGGTTTCAGATCCACGTCCGGGAATCCGAGCGGATTTAGGAAACTCTAAGGAGCTCGGACCAGTCAGTTGGGACGGCACTCATAGAATATCTTTCTTATGATTTAAGTTACTATAGTAATGGATATTTTAGTATTTAGGAAAACATGTAGTCTTATGGTGGGAAGAAAAAAGACCAATTATCTATCAATTATGGTATTATGAACACTTCGTCAATTTAATTCCAACTCTCTATTACCATGCAAACGTCATATAACATATTATGATTTTAGAACGTTCTCACTGTCAACACTCACTAAATCTTATTTACTATACATACACAGTATCATGTTCAATTTTCAAAACCAATTATGTTATAGCTTGTTAAACAATTTGATAACACAACTCACAATACTTCCAAAACATCCTTTCCCATCATACACTCCTAAACAAAAATACCTCCCCACCCACACACTCCCCAACAATACAATAACACACCCTAATACACACCCCCACAACACTAATCAATACCCCCCCTACCTCACTTAAACATACACCCCCTAAACACACATCGACTCTCAGTATCTGTATCTAACCACCTGTTCAATAAATAACTTTTATTAAACTAATCTCAATCATTTTCACAAATACTTATAAATTACCCTTCTTGACAGCTTATATTCTATTTTGCAAACATTCGTAACAAACTACGTTACTACCACTTATGAAGTATCATGTTCTTATTATGGAACCACTTTCATAACATAAATTATTTTATTATCAACTAATAAGTATTTAGCTAGCGTCTTGAAAAAACCATATTCGGGGTCTCACTTTTTTCTATTTTTAAAGTTTTTTGATTATTTCACATTTTTGCAAACCATGGCGATTGCCATCCTTATCAACAACCTGGACTCACCTTTGTGATCATATTGTCTCTTATAAAATCTGTGGTATCTCTTTATACATAACACTATTTGACGGAATTATGAGATCGAATCATTAGCTTAATAAATCTCATAGAGTTCTAAATCCAAAAAATGGCTAAAGAATGCACAATTACTACACTGGTGATGAGATAAAACCTTGAGGCAATAATGACCTCAGACCAATAAGCCTTTAGCCTCTTGAAACCTTTCTAATTACTAATCCGTGGATGATAAAGATATGAGGTATTCGCCTACGGAAAACATTCTGAATCAAATCTCTAGAAACGTAGGGCCCACTGCCCAGAAAGTTTCATAATCATGGTGAAATTATCATTTTACCCCTATTTATCAAGGCAGCCATTTCCCAAAATTTTATTGCTATACTAAATTAAGTGTATCTCTTAAAACGTGCGTTCGCAAAAGCTGGGACAACCGCTCAAATCTAAGTTTTTTTAATATCTAGAATCCACAATGTAACAATCCACATTTTCACGTCTTGTTACGACAATAAATATTCAAACTTTTTCGCGTTCACTTTTAATTTTCAACATTTAGTTAAATCTCGTAAACTAAAAAGCATCATTCAACGTAAACGGGCATCAAACAAGTGAAAGTTTATGTCAAACAAGTGTCATATAATTATTTTAAGAATAATTATTAACTTTTCCCATTTTATTTTCAGCGGCCGCATAAAACGTTTATGTTTCATAATAAAATGCATTTAGGCATACCCGGAAGCACCTTTACATATATATACTCAAACTAATACTCACTTTTATACCCATATCCAAAAAAAAACTAAATTATTTCTACACACTTAACCCATGAGGCCGGTTATACCTCAAGTGAACAACAAATAATTCATGAGACCCCACTACTGTCACTTCTTATTAAACCATACCTTCCCAAGCACTTACCAAGCTAACCATTAGTACCTTAACCTTAATAAGAACAAGACCCCTTGTCCTTCCACCCTTGTTAGCCGTACCCTCCTCCTAGGGAGGAGGAGAACACTTGTACTTTGGTACCCTAAACCACTTGTACATCTTTTGCATTAGGACATAGTTTAGGTAATACTTGTAGCATAAAAGAGAGGTTAATACAAGAGTTTTTGCACACACATATCAAACTAACAAAGCAAATATTTCATTTCTTCTTTCCTTTGTGTTGCTGCCAACAGACGCCACACACACACCCAAAGGAAACTAAGAACAACTTAAACACTAAACACATGAAACCATTTACCTATACTACAAACTAAGAACACACTTTGGTTCACCCCTCCTTTGTCTTTCTTCCTTGTTCAACGACACCACGACCACACGCACCCTTATGGTTCGTGGGGTTACAAGCACAAGAAGCAAGTTAGGGTTCAGACCTTGAAAACTAGGTTTACTTGGAGGTATTAGGGTTTCCTTGGAGATACATTGGTTAGGGTTAAGCTTGAAGGGATCCTCGGGTCAAGACGTAGAAACGAGGGTCTCATTTTGGTGTTCTCGGTCTTCCCTATCCGAACCTCACATCGAGGGTTGTAAGTTTCGCTGAACCTAAGCTTTGTGTGTGTTTTAGTTTATATGCCCTAAGTCTTGACCGCATATTGTCATTTCATAAGCAAAGTCATTTTAAAATGAAAAGTTACGTAATGAACCATGCGGAACGCGGTTCGACGTAAGTGAAACTGTTAGAACCCATGTCGTATTAACTCGTGTGTTGCTTAAGTAAACATGCCTACGTAAATGGAAGCTCACGACTAAGCTAAGGATTATATGTTGTCCATGCGACAGCCATATGCAAACTAGAGGCTTATTTAAGTTGTCTTAGTATTAAGTAAATGAAGAAGACAAGAAAAGAAAAAGAAAAAAAACCATAAAGTCCAGTTGGTAACTTTAGTGCTCATTTATAAGCTAAAGTGCTAGATCGATAAATCAAGTAACTTAACGAAACTAAAACGACTTGTTAAAAATCTATCTGACTTGGTTTAACTTGCTACCGAATCGGGTTAAATTGGGCTGAAGCCCAATACTTTCAAAATTTCTTATTTCGAGCTTTTTATGGCTCGACCTATTTAAAATATCCTTTATACCACTTATTTGAACTTTTTATAAGCTTATTTACTTAAAAATCTTGTTAGGGCTAAAAATGATATTTTTGGCCACGTAGGGACTAAATATGAAACATTCGGATTTGTAAGGGTGAATATTGAAACAATAATAATTTTGGGAAAAACTTATGTCTACGAGCGTGCCATGCCCAATTTTTAATAAAATTTTATACAAAGTGTATCTTTACAGCAAAACATAAATGAAACTTAGCTAATATAATTGTACTTAGCAAATATAAATAAAGTGACAAAATTTATAAATATAAATATTTATTAATTTACCGACGTTACTCATTAACTCGTCGGTTATTTTTTCAAAACCGGAGATTTCATCGGTGTATATCCTTTTGGTAATTATCCACGTATACTGTACATAGGTAGTCATATACTTTCCAAGAGCCAACACTTTCGGCGAATAATATTTCATATGGGATATAAATACACGTATGTACACACTTGTATATAGTTATATCTACGTACAACACTTAGAAAATGTTCCAACTTAAGCACCGCCACACAAGCAATGATGACATGACCACGTATGAACTTGCAAAGTTAATTCAAACTCACATGAAGTCTTAATCATAAACTTGTAGACTAATTCTTGTCATACTTAATTAGGTCGTATATCGGTGCCACTTGTTGCCATTGCTTGACTTAGTTGCTATTTTAGACGACTACTTGTTAAGGTGAGTTTATAGCCCCTCTTTCATTTGTTTTACATTTACTTTACAAATCTTGGGGGAGAATACATGCTCAATACAACTTGTTTACATACTCATTTATAATATCTTTTACATACTATTCTACACACTTGGTTTACATACTTGATTTCGCAACTCATTACAGACACCATTACATGGTTGATTACAAACTTGGTTTCATACTTCTTTACATACTCATTTGCATACACGTTTACGAAATTGCTTACATACTCATTACAAACTCAATTACTTGATTTATATCACACTCTTTCTACTTATGGATTTAAGTACTCAAAGTTTTTTACGAATATGATGGTTACTTTATTTTTGGACACAAGTGTTTTCAGTTATCATTTCCTGTTTACGTGTTTGCCTAAGTAGCTAAACCCACTATTGCCCATTTCATGAACTGTTAAACTCTTGACCGGAGGACAGGTTGAGGGAGTGCAAGTGTATAAATAGATCTATTTGGGATTAACATCCCTGTTCGGGTGAGTAGCTCTCACTAGTTTCGACAGTACTAAAACACCAATGCATACATGTCGGAACAATTTGGATGTTACGGGTTTGAACATCTACACAGGCCTTTATTTGCATTAAATTGCATACATAGATGTCGAGCTTCAGTGTCATGAGCTTAGCGTAACAGTAGATACTATTTATGTGGTGCTGTATTTGTTATAGTAGACCCATACATTTTGGAAAATTAACGAAATCACTGTCCACACTATCTTGTTGAATATTACTGATTACTGAACACATTTCATTATACTGCGGTGAAGCAATAAACACTAAACTCTTTTGGTTCTACATTCACTCTTACATTTTGGCGATTATTATAAGGATTTACTTTACAAATCATTGGATTCCAACATTTACATTTATACTTACAAAACTCTATGAACTCACCAACTTTAATGTTGACACTCTTAAGCATGTTTTTCTCAGGTGAATTAGATGCTTGGCCTACTTGATATGCATTGGAGTCGGCTACATTCAAATGATCAAATCTCGTTGTATTGTTTTCAAGCTTTTCATTATGATGCAATTATGGGACAAATGTTATATCAATTTCAACAAAATCAGCGAGATTACTTTTCAAACGACATATTTAGGGGTCGATCTCATGACTGGTGCAATGGTATTATGAAGTGACACGCCCCGGAAACCAATATTCCGCTGCGACCCAATTTTGGGGGTGTTACAATAAGGCAGAAGAGAAGGGGCAGGCACCGAACAGGAACAAAGCGATCC
>BQNB010147678.1:2709-12842 GCA_026074375.1 Tanacetum coccineum
AAATCCGTAATCTATCCCTCGACCTCTGGTAGGTCTAGCAGTAGAACTCTCTCCGACCTCATATCTGGAGCCTAGAGTGGATAAATGCAACCTCTTGCGGGGAGGTTGCTCAGTCTCGGGGATATCATCCTTACGGTCAACAGGTGGTGGTATGTATAGAGATGGTGGTAGTGGTGGTGAATGTGCAGGTGAGGCCGTGCACCTAGCAAGGCGCTCCCCTTCAGAAGGTGGTGATAGTGAGATAGGTGGTGGAAGGGATATGGAAGTCTGGGGTCGGACGGTAATCCTAGCCCCAATAGTAATGTCAGTGGAGGGTGGTGGTATAACAGGCTCTGTTCCCTCAGGTGGGAAAATAGGCTCATCAGCAGGTATGACGGTAGTAGAGTCAGCCGGAGCTAAGTGCTCCTCCTCGTCCTCCTCATCCTCTTCGTCCTCATCCTCATCATTGGCGTTATCCCTAGATGAATCGCCGTCATCATCATCTCCATCATCTCCCCCGTCCATAGGGTAGTCAACCGGACCATCCTCTATCTCATCATCCTCGTACTCCTCTGGATCCTCCTCGGGATCCGACTCAGTAACATATCCAGGTGACTCAGCAGTGGGTGAATCAACAGGAGGTAATGGCTGTTCCTCAGCCAGAAACTCATGGTCATCCTCCAATGGTATATATTCAGGATATATAGGCTCTGGCACGTAGTTAGGGTCATGTGCCTGTATGAACATAGGCTCACGCTCATCCTCATCCTGAGGAACTGGCGGTGTCTGTGGATCCTCTGGGCCTGGTATGAAATCTGGTGACGGTGGGGCTACTGGCTGTAGCAGGAGTCCGTCGTATCCTAGTACGATAACCCGTGGTATGCCTCCCTCTGATACTTCCTCATCATCGGCTCCCCAGAAAGCTCTGCCGGGCTCAGAGTCGGTGTAGACAGAAGTGTAGGTAACATCAGATGTCGCAGAAGACATGGTTACTGCAAAAAGTAAAATAACTTATATAAGTATTTCTTATAAGAAAAAATCGATATGTTATGTCTGTAAGGCTTTTAATAATAAAGTCCTTATAGTAATATACGTAATATCATTTATATACACGTATATCAATTGGGTAAGCACTTAGTATCAATATGCTATGTCCTGTAAGGCTTTATATAATAAAGCCCATATAGTAATAATACCGTAATATCATTTAATATACACTTATATTCATCATGTAAATCACTTAGTACCCTTACAATGCTTAACCATGCATGCTTCGAAAACAATATGCGCTAGACAAGACAAGTAATGCATTATGTCCCTTGCAATCCCATTTGTGAAAACAGGTTTTGGAAATGGTTATAGTCCCCAGGACAAAAAACTTTTGACCTGAATTCTATAACCTTGGCGCTGATGCCAATACTGTAACACCCTCAAATCTTAGCACAACAGCGGAATGTTTGAATATCGAGGGCGTAACATTATTTGGTCATAGCACAAGATCTGAGAACGACTAACTAAACGAGTCGTTATGAAAGAAATGATACATTGATTAAACAAAATCACATGTTTTTGTTACATAAGCCCATGGCTTCAAATTGTTCAACGATATAAATAAAGATTCCGGTTTATAACAATTGTCCCAAAATGTAATAAGACCCCAAATCTTAAGTGTTGACTCTTCAATTATTGACTCCCAATGTATCATCGCACCTCGTGCCTTATTGACCTGAAAAACATGCTTAAAACGTCAACATAAAGTTGGTGAATTCATAGGTTTATGTAAATCGATTGTAGGACCGCAAGATTTCCAAGTGTATGATTAAGCAACAAATGCAAACATCATAAAAAGTAATTACTTATCCTAACTCATGACACAAAAGCTCGACATATATGTATGCAAAATAGATATTTGAGCCACATTTCCGTGAATGATGTGCTAACCCCGCAACATCCCAGATTCGCGTTCGTTTCCAGTGATAGCTAGTCACCCGAACGGGGATTGTCAATCCCTAATAGATCTATCCATAACATTCGCGCCCACACAATGTAATTCCCAATCACATCTATGCAATTAACAGTTCATGATCATGGACAAAATGGGTTATGGTAACTTAGGCAAACACGTAATCATAGTATAAAATGTACACTTGCGTCCAATTTATAAAACAAAGCATGTTCTCACCCCAAGATATAATCATTTAAATAAATTGTAAAACCGTGGGGCATATGAACTCACCTACCGGTAGTTCTCAGAATATAATAATATCCAAGAAAGCGAGTGAATCACACCGTCAAGTACCTAAGTAAGTGCGGTCAAGTCTTAGTTTACACATTTAAGCTAATGACTTATTGTATAAACTAAATTCCATTTTAAGTTTATATATACCGTTATCACTTGTGTGGTGATGCACAAGATTATTGTATTTATAATTCCGATGGTTCTCGAGAAACGCGAAATCATTATTAATAAATATACTATTTATTAACTTGTTATTAAACCTTTAATGTCACGAATATCTTGAATGGTCGACCGACGTGTTAAGTTTTTATTATTCACTTTTGTTCACAAGACGTACCCTAGGTTTTTTTAGTGTTACCTTTAGTCCCTAGGTTTAAAAAATAAACGTTACACTTCAAACTTTCTAGTTGCAAGAATGTCATAACTAGTCCTTTAACTTTCGAAATTTACAACTTAGGTCCTTATGGTTTTAAATTAGTCCCTAATGTTTCAGGATGTACAGAAACGGTCCTTGGAGTTATTAGATTCGAAAATGACCATTTTAAACCTTTAGGTTTCGAAATTGTCAATTTTAGTCCCTCTACTTGTAAAATTTGCGTTTTAACTCTAAAACGTTCGACAAGCGACAAAATGACTTTGTAAGTTTAATTAAGCTGCGAAAATTACTTGGCTTATAAATAAGCTCCATTCGAGCTTATTTAGGCTTAATGGGCCGGTTTGGGCCCATTAAGGTCCAAAATGGGTTTTAATGATCCAAACTAGTTTTAATAGGTTCAACCCGTTTAATAAGTCCAATTTAAAACTAATAAGCTGTCAATAAGCTCAGCGAGCTTATCTTGGCTTATTTTGAGCCCATTGGGCTCGAAAGCCCACTAGTTTACTCGTCAAACACCCTTAAGGGTTTATGGGCCTTGCTAGCTCATTTCCAACTTGTATTAAGCCCGAACAAAACTGTTTTTATTTTGGCTTATTCAAATTAAGCTGATAAGCTAATAAGTATTCCTATTGGGCCGGCTTGGGCCTGTTAAGGCCCGATAAGGGTTTTAAAGTGATGTTCGTTGTCCATTAGGGTCCATTAATGTAGTTTAAGTCTTTTAAACTTATTGTTGCCACGTATAGATCATCAATAACTGCCCAAGCTTATTGAGAGCTTATATCGCTCATTTAGGCCCGTTAATGGTTAGAAGGCCCATCAAGGGTTCGAATTGGGTTTCTAAAGAAGTGAGACGCCTATGTGAAGAAATAATTTACTTCTATGACCCTGATTAAGCCCGTGTGGCTTAATTAATAAGTTGTAGGCTTATTAATTAACCCTCGTTGGCTCGATGGTGTGCTAGTACCAATACAGTACGGGTTTGTTATTCTAGGGTAAATTTTTAGGGTCCATGCGAAGCTAATAAGCACTCTAGCCCCTTAGTAGGCTTGTTGAGCTCGTATAGGCTCGTAGAGCTTATAGGCAAGTCACGATCCCACCCCTTTGGTTGTGGACCGATTACGTGCTCTAAGGGTTCTCTTAAACTCATAGCAAGCTAGTGAACCAAATGTAACTTATTTAGCATCTAGGGTCGTGTTCGCCAATGCACACGTTGATAGTCGTCCTACATCTCCTTAGCCTTCATTTCCGTAATACTTAAAAATTACGTATAATATTTCAATACGTTCATGTAGAGGGTTGTGTTACGTTAATGTTCAAGTACCCATGTAAGCGAAATAGTTAAGCCCTAGATTGTCGTTAGCCATTTTGTACATGCGTTTTATTAGTTTTCTTGCACGGCACAAGTGTTACCCAACTTTATACGTACATGAACCATGCGTGGGACGTACCATGCATGTTCACGTACACCTTTCATGTTAAGCACAACTAAACAAGACCCCCCCCTTTTTCCCAACTAGACACGAATGGAAAATGGATGGCATAGGGTACGTAAAGCTAAATTCGAGACTTACAATGGTCCAAGAGTTCCTAGTCGTGGGTATGAGGTAAACACGAACGTATACTCCCCAAACGTGTATTATTCCTAAGCTCCAAAGCTTGGTTTACCAAATCCAAGGTCGTATATTCCTGCTCGTTTGAAACCCCCGTTTCTGTGTTTTTCTTGGTTCGAATGAGTAAACGGGAGGTGTTTGGTTGCGGTTTATGACCCGAATAAGAGAGAGTGAATGTTTAAGTGTTTATGAGTTTAAGAAGGGTTTAAGTGTATGTGTGAGAGTATATTTATAGGCAAGTGAGCTTGTTAGCTTCCCTTGATCCTAAACTAACTAGAAAACGAGCCATATAGGTGGTTTTTAGGGATTTCTAGTTACTTACACATGGTATTATGTTAAACCACCTAGTACAATTCCTTAATTGTTAAATCTAAGTACAAGATTACCTAAGATATGGAAATCTTAGGATTTGTGTGCTTGTGCTTGGTTAACCGCGGCCAAAGAATGGGCAAAGCAAAGAGATGGTTATTATCCAAGGTGTAAAAGATCATTAGGGGACCATTAGGACATGTATTTAATGGAATATGGGTGTACATGTACTTGTTAAGGTGATTAGGGGACCTCTTGTAGCAAATAAATCACCAAGGACGATTTTTATGTGGGTTTACTTGCCCACATTCGGCACCCAAGGGATATAAACACAAGATTTGATTAAATTTCGTGTTTAGGCTTTCAAAGTGGGTATAGGTGTGAGTCTAGGTATGTCTAATATTTCCGAGGTGTGTCCCAAATGTAATTTTATCGCGCAACTAAACCCTTTTATTTTATGTGACCAATAAAAATAAAGTACGCAAAGTACATAATTATTTTCTTAATAATTATTTCTTACTTGATTGATGTAAACCTTAATTTATATGATGACCATTTACATTCATGGATTATTTGTAGTCTACGCGATTTAGCTTAAAGTAAGTATTAAAAGTAACGCGTATCGGACTAAAATAAATAGTGATCATTAATAGAGTCGTACAATGACATGAAAATGAGAAATGTTACACCATACGTACCTGTCATTCTTCAGAGTAAGAGAAATCAAATTAACCATGTCGGACAACTCTTCATATTGAACTTGCTCGATGCCACCCCAGCTTTTCTGACGAAACGACTGTCCAAACCTGAAATCCGTCAATTATCACCCACGACACCTTTTATTATCCTCCAAAACGTATAAACGTTGGGAAAATGTCTTTGACCACAACCCTTTTCCAGCCATCTATCCTTCCAGAAAGTAGTCGATTCCCCATTACCCATATTAAGATGCAAATACTCAAAGAAATTAACCCCTTGTTGTTTCAAAACTTCAACTTCCCGCACTATACTAGTCCAGCAAGACGAAGCTCCAGAATTAATGGCCTTACCCACTTTCCCGTCCACATCATGAATCGCCTTTATGACTCTATACATTAATTATATTGACTTATTAGTCAATATAATTGTGTTAGTTAATAACACACCTATTATGGTCATCGTGGTTTTCGTTGCCTTAACTTCGAGACAAACAAAATTATTCTCTCTCGATACGTCACCTTTGACGAAACACAATTCCCTTACAAACTAGACACCATCTCTCCCTCGCCCTCCTTCTACACCTTCCTCGATGCTCAACTCCCCTCCTCACTTCTCTTGCATCCAAACTTCCTAATTCTTCCACAAACATCCCACACCAAACGAGCAGCCCAACTGCACCACCAATTACCGATCCAAATCAAAGTCCTACTCACACCGGCCTAAATTTACCAGGCCCAACTTTCCCCACCAACCAGCCCACTTGTTACGAACCACACAACACCCAAACCCAAAACAGTCCGCTGCCACCACCCATATTCGATCCACCAAATCCACAAACCAATACCGACCCAGTTAATGAACCACCCCGCACTCATCCCATGATCACACAGTCGCAATCAGGCATTGTCAAACCTATCGAACCCGCTTGTCCTACATACTTCGCTATTTCTTATTATATCCTAAAAATCTTCTCACCGCCTTAAAGGACCCAAACAGGCCGTCATGCTCATGTACGATGAGTTATAATACGTTGTTAAAAATGGCACTTGATGCACTTGTACCAAGGCCCGCAGTGGTTAATAATGTTCGCTCCCGTGGTGGTTTAAACATAAGTTTCAGCACGGGACTTTGAGCCGCTCTAAGGCCTCGTAATAGTGCTAACGGTTTAAGTAGTCAGCAACTAGGTGTTGATTTTGATGAGACCTTTAGTCCGGTCGTTAAACCGGCCACCATTCGCACGGTCCTTAGCCTTGCCGTGTCTCGTCAGTGGCCCATACACCAACTTGATGTTAAGAATGCTTTCTTAACGGTGACTTATCTGAGACTGTGTACATGCATCAGCCTCTTGGTTTTGTTGACAATCGGTATATTCACAGTTATTGTCTCTCATAGTATCTTTGGATTTATTCAAAGGACTATCAGTCGTTCAAGGCTCATTGAGATCCTGTTTTTAAGGACCTACATAAAAGGCAGGCCATGACGCCGCTAAGGCCTCGCAAAGGCGCGAGGCTTGACCTCCACGCTACGCAATATACCAAGGCTTGGACTTAAGGCTTGACGTGAGATGAGGAGTGGAAAAACGTAACAAGGCACAATAAAGCGTGATGCATGGAGGCTTTTTTGAATTCAATTTCGATAAAAATCGTATTATTATATATGCAAAGATAGTTTATTGACTTTATTCCTTATGTATGACACTTTTTTAAGCTTAATATATTTGAAATATGATATAAATATATAAATTTATAAATATTTTCATATTTTGTGCCTCTTTAAGTCACGCCTTAAAAACGCTATGACTCGCCATGACTCGTAAAGGCATGAGGCTTGACCATGCCGCCACGCTACACCTCACGCTATTTATAACCTTGTCGAAAATACACAAAGATCACAAGCAGCCAGAGAATCACAAAGATGTTTAAGTGATCCACATTTAGCTGCTCTCAAGCGTATCTTGCGATATGTTCAGGGTACTTTGGATTTAGGCCTTCATTTATATGCATCCTCCACTACCTCTCTGTTTGGTTATACTGATGCTGATTGGGCGGGTTGTCCATCTACACGCAGGTCTACCTCAGGTTATTGTGTCTTTTTAGGTGATAACTTATTATCTTGGTCCGCTAAACGACAACACACTCTTTCACGCTCTAGTGCCGAAGCTGAATACCGGGGTGTTGCTAACGTTGTAGCAGAAACTGCATGGCTTCGTAATCTTCTTCGTGAGTTACACTCTCCTTTATCGACTGCAACTCTTGTCTATTGTGATAACGTTAGTGCTGTTTATATGTCTGCCAACCCTGTTCAACATCAACGGACGAAACACATTGAGATTGACATTCATTTCGTCCGAGATATGGTTACCGCTGGTCAGGTTAGAGTTCTACATGTGCCCTCTCGTTTCCAATATGCCGATATTTTCACCAAGGGACTGCCTTCCGCATTGTTTGAAGAATTTCGATCCAGTTTGAGCGTACGGCCTCCTCCCGCTCCAACTGCGGGGGCGTATTAGTCAATATAATTAATGTCATTTATTATGACCATAATAGGCGTGTCCTATTCTTGGTATGATTATATTATCCTTATCATAATTTGCTGTAGATGAGTTGTAGGTCTTATCTTTGGCTCAAGCCTTTTCCTTGTAACCTATATATACTGTATGTTTTAGTGAAAATAATCAAGGAAAACCAATTACCCTTCAATAATATGTACTAGTTTATAACTCGTGAACGTATGAGTCTGGGACAAATAGTATAATAGGTAATGATATTTTAGTGACTTTAAAAAAAAATTAAATGTTGTGACAATTCATTAATCAATGGTTTTTGTAATGTCTAAGAGTTTCTATATTTTTTTAATACTTATATAGATATACTACTAGTGCACGCATTTTTACATAAAAAATCATTATGTACTTATATCGATTGATGTTTTGTATATATTTTTTTTGCACGAAGGATTTCATTTTGTTTAACTTGCATTGTGTTTATGTTGATCTAGTTTAAATTTAATTATTGATATCATGTTCTAGGCATAATGCGGGTTTAGTAGCAAATACCGACCAATGAAAAAATACGTGTTGTATGTTATATGTACAATCTCGTCTATTTATTTTTATCTGATAGCAACACATGAGGTCGTGCCTTCTTTTGATATTTCTATTCTTTTAAATAATAGTTTTTGCCGTATTTAATTTTTAAATCCTAGTATGCGCATGCTAAACTTATAAAAAAGAATAACACGACTCGTTATTTATAATCGTGTGTATTCATCTACATATCATAGTAACTCGTGTTTTCATTTTAATACATATAATTTGGTGCAGTTATAGTAATTTAATACATATAGATAATAATATCTATAAAAAACAAGTTACATTTTTCATAAAATATAAAATATAGTGAGTATAAAGCCTAGAATCAAGGTTGTCAAGATCGGGATCCTACCCAGGATCATTTTTGTCTTTGCAAGATCGAGATCGAAGATCGGATCAGGATCCTAAGATCCTACTATAATGTCATTTTCTTAATAATATTTGTAATATTATACAAATTTGCAAATTATTATATGTCACAAACATAAAATTATATCAATATTTCATAGAAATGTTGTTATAAATTATGATTATAAAATGTTAAAGACGATTAACATGTTATTTTATAAATTATACAAAACACAATCCATAAATGTGTAGTTGTTTAGTTTGTGGTTCGAGAAAAGTAAGACCAGATCGTATTAGATCTTAAGATCCTATGGACAAGATCGGGATCCTATAAGATCTTATTTATCCGAGAGTAATGACTTATAATTAATTATTTGTCATAGCTTTCTCGCATTGCCGATTATATGTCACTGTTTCAAGAGTCGAGAGTCAGAAGGAATTGAAATTTTTTTGTTGTGATAAAGATGGTAAATACACAAAATCAACAATAGACGTTGTCTACAAAGAAGCTTTATTTCGCATTTGAACTTGCAACATATACTTTGTTCTCAACGTTCACTTTAATCGGTTTTTCTTTCCATATTGGATGAACATTCTTTTCTTTTGTTCATTATGGATTTCAAAATTACTTTTCGTACTCTTATAATTGATTTAACCTTACTTAATTTTTTGAAACCATTAAGTCTTGTCTTTTTTTGGCGATTATTTCAGGGTGAAATGCAAGATCTAATGAGTCTTGCCTGCTATGATTTGCCTAGAAAATGGGATTGATAGTTTTAAAGCTACTACTATAGAAAGCGATATGAAGCTTTGGAAAACAAAAGGTCGTGCATTTAATGGAGTAGTAGATACATTTTTCAAATCAATTTCAAACTTAGACAAGTTATAAAGGCTTAAATTATTAATGGATTGTTATAGGAAGATATATGGATTTTTAATTTTTACACACATGAATACTAAAAAATAGGTGGGAATTTTAAAAGTGTGTTTAACATTAATTGTTGTTTGACTTTAAATAAGTGTTTTTTGTTTTAAAAATTAATCATGAATTTTGATTTTGTTTTAAAAATTAATCAAGAATTTTGATTTTGTTTAAGTTGATGTATTAAAATTAACCACATAATAATAGTTTCAAGAATTGTTAAAAAGATCAAAGTATTAGTAGAATGCTTATTAAGAAATAATATAAAATGGTTTAATATGGACGTTTGTGATAATAATAATTAGCATAATGTTTATGACAAATTATAAATTGATAGATCAATAACTATGAAATATGATAGCAAACAAATGAGATTGATAACATACTAAACATTGTTAAGATTCATACAGACAATACGCCTTACAGAAGCGACACCCATAATTAAAAAAACACCTTTTATGCACTGCGGTGTTCATTTACGAATCTAATTAAGTTTTATTTCCTCATATCGGATTACCATTCACTTATTTTTTTTCTTTATTCACTCTATAAATATTTTA
>BQNB010147679.1:0-16406 GCA_026074375.1 Tanacetum coccineum
ACAAGTTTTCGATGATTAAAAATACTTGTGTTCCCTTGTTATTTCATATAAACTCTATGGATTCACTCAATGTTTTCGTTGACTTTTAGCATGTTTTATCTCAGGTAATTAAGGTTGATGGCTTGGAGTGGAAAATGGAGTTTAGCGTGAAATGTTTAGAATAAACTTGCTTTGGTTCCATTCATTGAAAACACTTTGTGTTATGGTTTTACAAACTTATGTTATGATGTTGTATGGTGACGATCTTGTAGACAAATTTTCGACTCTGATTTTACATGAATGGGACAATGTTATGTTTTAAATGTCTCTTTTGAGTCATTCTTTATATTCTTATGTTGTTGTGCTATGACTTAACACCCAAACTGTTGGTTCCGCTGCGATATAAATTTAGGGGTGTTAAAGGTTGGTATCAAGAGCTTAAGGTTATAGAGAACTAGGTCGTTTTTCAAAAACCTAAACTATAACTTTTTTATTTTGTGCGCTAAGACTCCTCGTGGCCCTCGTCCAAGTCAAGCTTATGATTTCTATTTAAGTACTTATGCATGTTTCGGGTACAATTGCTATTAAAATATTTATATGATAAATATTATAATATATTAAGATATATATCTATTATCATGCTTATTCGAAAAGCATTGGAAAATTATTTGCTTTAATTACATAAAAATGTAATTCATATACATAACAAATATTATCATTCATATTTGGTTTATTATCGATCATCACGTTCGTTCATGGAGCATCGTCATGCATTTGTATATTTGCATAAGTTATTATTCATATAATTTTTTTTATAGTGACCTTACGTAATTATTTTGCGTGATTTACAGATTATCATGGCAAACCTACCTCCTAATCATGTTGCGGATCTTCTCAAAGATGATCCGGAAGAGCAACCTGAGCTCGCGCCCGAGCCCGACCATTTAAACGTATTTGCACCTCACCAAATTCCTCAACCAAAGGGTAACATAAATGGATGGATACTCGAAGATGATGAAGAAGAAGAAAAAGAAGAAGATCCAAAGATGGAAGAAGAAATGGAGGAAGAAAATGATGATGATGATGTTGAGGTCATCAACCCTTATAAGGAGGCTGATCCCCTCAACCTACCACCACCAGATTCAGACACCGAGTCCGAGGATACGGCAGTTGCTCCTACTCCTGATGATCATGAGCAAGAAGTTGAGGCTGATACTGTTGGTACCATCACTAGGGTACCATATTATGTGCGCCCATTCTCGGGTACCGTCTATGTGGGTACTGGACCTTCTCGACAGGTTTTTGCTCTTGGCCCTACAGGAAGGGATGTTAACACTCTACATCGCCAGGTCAAGGGCCTTACTCAACAAATGTTTGACCGGACTAACACTGAACACTCAACCCTGAAAAGGCTCAGTGTGATGGATAATTATTTAAGAGGTTAAATTAAGGGTCAACATGCACTCAGGCGGAATGTGTGCACGTTGGAAGATCAAGTTCGAGAGTTAGTGAAGGGAGACCGAGAAGAAAATAAGAAATTGAAGATGATGTTAGAATCTACTCAAAGGGATTTTGATCGCTTGTCATGGCACCACCATAATCTGAGACAGTGGTCCTTTGAGGTTCAGTGGCACCTACACCCGTTCAGACATTATCGTGAAAGACCATATGTGGCACCTACTGCTCCAGTGGCTCATGTTGATCGTGCTGACCCTGATGATCCTTCTCCCCGTCCTACTCGTCGTCCTCGACACGATGATCCCTATGTCATGGTTAGAGATGCTGCCGCTAGAGATGAGGGCGATGATGCTGCTACTACTAGTGACCCGCAGTCGTCACAACCACCTGGATCCCCACATTATCATCTTTAGTGTAGGATCATTGTAGTCTCTTTATTTTGCTATCACTAAACCGAGCATGTCAGTTTATAGACTTGGTACTTATGATTGTAATGACTTTAGTCATGTTTTGGTAAAACAATGCAACCTTGTACTATCTTTTGTGATGGACGAAGAATTACTATCCTTGATTATCTATATGATGTGTTGTGATCTCTTTTGGGCTTTGATTGTTTATACATGTGTGATTATTCTGTTTGCCTTGGAATTGATTGCTTACACATGTTATAGTTATACCACTGTATGAATACTCATTGAGTTTTCTTCATGATATGACAGAATCATGCAGCCAAGAGCAATGACCCAAGCCGCCATTGAGAAGCTTATCTCTGATAGGGTGGCTGCAACACTTGCTCAAGATCGTGCTATAAGAGGAAACACTAATGGAGCCGGCGGACCCGGCGGTAATATCGGGGGAAATGCAAGAGGCCAAGGTGGGGCACCACCTGCTCATGAATGTACTTACTCAAGTTTCATGAAATGTAACCCCACTAGTTTCCACGGCAATGAAGGTGCTGTTGAGTTATGCCGTTGGTTCGAGAAAACAAAAAGTGTTTTCAGCATCAGCGAATGTGCAGAGAGAAACAAGGTAAAGTTTGCTGTGGCTACACTTCAGGGTCGAGCCCTGACATGGTGGAACTCTCAAGTCGCCACTTTGGGGCTTGAGGTGGTAAATGAAAAGTCTTGGAATGATATGAAAATAATGATGAGAGAAGAATTTTGTCCTCCAGAAGAGATAATAAGAATGGAAGTTAAACTGTGGAACTTGAGGGTGAAAGATTCCAATATAGCTGCTTACACCCAAAGGTTTAATGAATTGGTCCTGCTATGCCCAGAAATGGTTCCGAGCGAAAAGAAGAAAGTGGAGGCATACGTATGTGGCTTGCTTGAAAACATTAAAAGAGAAACAACTTCTTCTAGACCTGTTGTTCTTAATGAAGCCGTCCGAATGGCTCATACCTTAATAGAGCAGAAGTTACAAGCCAAAGCTGAAAGAATTGCTGAGAGCAACAAGAGAAAGTGGGAGAACAACAACAACAACAACCCGAGAAATTACCGGAACAACAACTGCCACAACCAGAACAATAATCAAAGACATGGGAATGCTAGGGCTCTGACCACTACTCAAAATGTGGGAGCAAACTAGACTGGGGTTGCTTCCAAATGTAACCGTTGTGGGATATGTCATTTTGGTCAGTGCCCACCAAAGTGCTACAATTGTGGGAAAATGGGACACAAGGAAAAGGACTGCAGAAGCAAGAATGTGGCTTCTGGTACCAATGCTCGATCAGCTGTAGTTTCTTACGAATGTGGTGAAAGAGGCCACAAGAGCAATGCATGCCCAAAGAGAGCTGATCGACAAGGTGGAGATGTGCGAGGTCAAGCGTATGTCGTCCGTGATGCCGAACACAACCAGGGCCTGAATGTCGTGACTGGTACGTTTTTATTGAATAATCGTTATGTTACAATACTATTTGATTCGGAAGCGGATAAAAGTTTTGTGGATGTTAGATTCAGCCATTTACTGGATATTAAACCAGCCAAATTAAATACTAGTAACGAAGTCGAACTAGCCGACGGAAAAGTGGTATGCACCAACACTGTTCTGAAGGGTTGTACTCTGAATTTACGTGACTACTTATTTGACATTGATCTCATGCCAATAGAGTTGGGTACGTTCGATGTAATAATTGGAATGGATTGGTTGGTAGAACGCGATGCCGTCATCGTGTGTGGTAAGAAGGAAGTACATGTGACTTACAAGAACAAGACATTAGTTGAAAGTGATATCCTGCATTAAAGCAAGAAAATACATAGAAAGGGGATCCCAGTTGTTCTTAGCTCAAGTGACAGAGAAAGAACCGTCAAAGAAACAGTTGCAAGACGTGCCAGTGATTCGTAACTTTCCTGAGGTGTTTCCTGATGATTTGCCAGGACTCCCACCACCTCGACAAGTTGAATTTAGAATTGAGCTTGTGCCCGGAGCCGCACCTGTCGCGCGTGCACCATACCGTTTGGCACCGTCTGAATTGAAAGAATTGTCGGACCAATTGAAGGAATTACTAGAGAAAGGGTTTATTCGCCCGAGCTCTTCACCTTGGGGAGCTCCAGTGTTGTTCGTTAAGAAGAAGGACGGATCATTCCGTATGTGCATCGATTATCGCGAGCTAAATAAGTTGACCGTCAAGAATCGGTATCCACTCCCGAGGATTGACGACCTGTTTGATCAACTTCAAGGTTCCAGCGTATACTCAAAGATCGATCTGCGGTCTGGTTATCACCAACTCCGAATTAGAGAAGAAGATATCCCCATTACAGCTTTTCGGACTAGGTACGGTCACTATGAATTTCAAGTAATGCCGTTTGGTCTAACCAACGCTCCTGCGGTATTCATGGATCTAATGAATCGAGTGTGCAAGCCATACCTCGATAAATTTGTGATCGTATTCATTGATGACATACTTATCTACTCCAAGAATAAAGAAGAGCACGAAAAACATTTGAAGATCATTTTGGAGTTACTCAAGAAAGAGCAATTGTACGCCAAATTCTCGAAGTGCGATTTCTGGCTTGAGTCGGTACAATTTCTCGGTCACGTGATCAACAATAAAGGTGTTCACGTGGATCCTGCGAAGGTTGAGGCTATCCGAAATTGGTCTGCACCGACAACACCGACAGAAGTAAGACAATTTTTGGGTTTAGCCGGATATTACCGAAGATTCATCGAGGGTTTTTCGTTAATTTCCAAGCCTCTAACTAAATTGACCCAGAAGAACAAAAAGTATGAATGGGGTACGGAAGAAGATGAAGCGTTCCAGACCTTGAAGCATAAAATATTATTTTATGAACCATGTCATCTTTGTTTCCTGACCTTGGTTATAGCTCGCGTTTAAGGCTCGCGTTTAATTAAAAGTGGGTACAAGATATTATGAGATATTTACACAAGATATTATGAGATATTTACACAAGATATTATGAGATATTTATACAAGATATATATACAAGTAGCTAGTAGCAAAACTCATTTTCTCTTCCTATTTGTCTTGTGGTTTCAGCCGAACATCACCACACACACACAATATGATATCAAAAACATTTTCTTTCTCTCTTTGTCTTTGAGGTTAGGCCGCATATTATAACCCACACAAACCATTCATTTTTCTAGTTTGATCTCATTAACACATTCAATTATCACTTAAATGATGATGTGAATCAAGTAGAAACCAAGTTGTAGTTTGGTTTCTCTTTTCCTTCTTGGTTCGAATCAAGCAAAAGGCCACAAGGAAGTGGTTTTGTTGATTGGTTATTATTCGGGTTGATTAAAGATGGTTTTGGTTTGGGTTGGTTGAGGTGAGCCGCGGCTAAGACTCAAGAAGGACAACCCGACATTTCCTTTTCCCGACTTTGCTTCCGTATAGCATAGTGAGCTCATTTTTATGTATATTTCAATTATTTCATTCATTTGATTTGATTTAAGTAAATATGTATATATGTGATGAAATCGAGTTGAAACTTGCGGCGTCTAGTGCATGGTGATATAAAATGATTTAGTGGGCTAAGTATAAATTGTATGTCATGTTAGATGTAGTTTTGATGAGCTAGTTGGTCGAAAATGGATTTTGGCGTGGTTTGTAATAAGTTCACTGTGAGCAGAAAGTTTGGCACGCCAACCGAGGATCGAGATTTCGTAAAATCTGATTTTAGGCTTGGAAATATTGTAGAGCTTGCTTAGACGATCGTTTCCATATAAGGATCGTCTCGTATCTCCTAATAACGAAAAAGTTATGGCGAAAACGAGATATATTCGAAACACTAAATTTCTGCACTAGTATAAAAGGGCGCTTGCTGTCCGGATTTTAAAAGCTCGATTCGGGCACTTTCGAGTCCGTTTCGGCCTTCGGCCGAAACATGAAAGTTGTTCGGATGGCCGTTTTACTGCCCCGCGAGGTCGGTTGAGTCTAAAAGATAGTGATAACGGGTCGTAAGGCGGGGGCAAAATCTGGCTTTTTGGTAATTAATACACTGCATCAGATCTGATGCGAGTGCTTTTTCGCCCATTTCGGTCGAGTTTCGGGTCTCGGACAGAACTGGAAAGTTGTTCAAAATATCGTTTCGCATAAATTCTCTTTAGAACCCGAGTCATGAAAATGTGATTTAGTGGGTCATTATAGTCGGGTCAGACTTAGAAAATAAACTAATACACTACCAGGAGTAACTAATATACTACCAGTAGTAATAACACTACCAGGAGTAAACTAATATACACGTAGTAATAACACTACCAGAGTAACTATTTACTACCCGTAGTAATACCACTTACAGGAGTAACTAATATTATACCAGTAGTAATAACTATAAACTACCAGAGTAATCACATCACTACATAAGAGTTAACTCAATACCCTACCAGGAAAACTATAATTCATTATTCAAGTTATTTTATAATGTTTTACAATTATAAATATGTTTTCACTCAAACAATTAGATGGTGATTAGCTAAATAGACTTATGCATGGTAGAGATTACTCAATGTGATTAGTGCTTATACGACCTTAATTTAAATAGGTTGCATCTGACGATTTGCGTGACGCATTTTTCTATTGTGAATACTTGTTGATTACCATTCACTCGAGGTGAGTTCATAGTCTCGCATTTCGATCTTTTCAATGTTTTATAAACCCGCGAGGGGAATACATGCTCGTTACAAACTATGATATTGTAAACAGTACAATTACCTTTCAATACTTTGTGAGTTCATAGCCCCACTTTTCTCTTTTAATTGGCTTTCTTAAAATATTTTGGGGGGAGAATAGTGTCGTTTTCTACATTAAGCCTTATTGATTTCTATACGTAAGCATTACATGGTTATTTTTACTAAAGCTTGATTTGTTTACTACATGATTTGAGATCGTGAATACCTATATTTGAAACCGTGAATTTTAGACATGATTGTTTTACTACGGACACAAGTGTTTTCTAAATTGTATGCTATCCAGATTACTGCCTGAATATTATTGCATCAAGGTAGTCACTATATTGCCACTTAAGTCCCTACTAATCATGAACCGTTAATTACCACTATTGTAAGCGCGAGTGTTGTGGATAGATCTATCGGGACTGACAATCCCCACCTTTCCTTGGGTCACTAGTTTGATCAAGGTGCATTTAACATTTGAAGAAAATTCGTAGGATGTTTGGCAAATTGTATTGAGAAATTCGTAGGTGTTTTTGTAACAATGTTATCCGTGTAGGCGCACAAAAACCTCGAGTACTGGTTTGATTACAGTTTATTACGTTAAGTTTCGGGGTCATGAGCTTAGTGCAATAATATATACTTAGACTTGATGAATGTGTTTCTCTTGTCTACATTACTTGTTTTGGACTTCGGAATATGTACTTAGTCCACCATTACTTCGATCTTGTGGTCCACTTTTAAATACTTCTTGATTACTGAAATCACTACTTGGTTTTGGGAAGGGAATTTCGGAAATAACCACTTTTTCCACCAAAACCCCACTAGTCGAAACGTATTCTTCTGAAATATTTCTTAAATAATTTCAATCTGCTTTTTTACTTAAACTATGAATTCACCAAAATTATTGTTCATGTTTTTAGCATGTATTTCGGTTACTATTTTGCTAGCTGGAGCATTGAGAGCATTTGAGTCGCGCGGATATATATAATTTTTGAAGGCTTAATAACTTGAGTACTATTTGACAAACGTTTTGACAATGTTTTCTAATTACATTTCTAAATGGAACTGTGTAACTCTAACATTTTTACTAAATTGAATGTGAACAATTTTATAAACGTCTCTTTTGAGGCGTTTTCTGTGACTTGTGCGTTTGGATATGATGTAGCACCCATTGTACCATTCGCGGATCAGATTTTTTGGGGGGGGGTGTTACACACCAGGTATCAAATCGATTTGAAATTCCACTTGGCGGGTTAGTGGAATACCCGACAAGTCCTCAGGAAAAACTTCAAGAAAGTCTTGAACTAACATCTTCAAGTCGCTTCTCTTTCGACTTGTCTTCTGCCTTTTTTGTGGTAACATGTGCCAAAAAGACAGGACATCCCTTTAGCAAATACCTTTGTGTTTTGGTGCACGAGATGATGTTTAATCGTGACTCGTGTCTGTTGTTGCCTTCGTCACCATGAAAAAATAAAATTTCGTCTCCAAAGGGAATACGAACGAGTTTCTCATCACAAACGATTACGGCATGATATTTAGCTAACCAGTCCATACCGATAATGACGTCAAAACTACCCATCTCTACAGGCAAAAAGTCGATGTTGAATGGATGATTTAGAAAATTTAAAGTGCAACCCCGTATAAGTGTATTAACCCAAATAATTCTACCGTCAGCTAACTCGACATCATAACCATGATCTAATGTAGTCGGGATGATATCAATCAAAGAACTAAATGCAGTAGATATGAAACTTCTATCGGCACCAGTATCAAATAAAATCGAAGCATAACGGTTATTTGGCGGAAGTAACCCGTGACACATTAGCGTTCGGGTTTGTTTTTTTCGGCAGTGCCCACAAATAGGCTCTAGTCAGCATTTACCATTCCCAGCCCGATTTCCCTGATTCATGTTCTTCAACTTTAGGCAATCACTCCTGAAATGACCCTGAGCTCCACACTCATAGCAAGTGAGAACTCTTTGGTTTGTCCCTTGGGCTCTCTGGTTGTTGTTGGCAGTAGCAGGTCGGCTTTTATAGTCACAGGTCAAATGGCTAATCCTTTTGCAGTTAGTGCATTAGGAGACATGGACCATAATGTGATTGGTGCATTTTGGGGAGAACAGAGGTTTGATTCTCGTTACGGTTTACTTTTCACCCTGGCCAACTCCTCCCTGCCAGTATAAAGATCGTGCCACATTGTTTCTTTTGAAAAGGATTGTGTTGGTCTTTGGTTGTTTCGAGAGGTGTCCTCAAACTTCCTCTTATTCTCAGCCTGACATTCAGTAATAGTGAGGATCTTTTTATCCATCAGTTCAGTGGCAAACTCAATTGCCTCCTGCATTGTCTTAGGCTTTGATGCCTTCACACTTTCATGTATCATATCGGGGAGACCACAGACATACTTTTCAACTACATCCGATTCCTCAGGAAACATTCTATATACCTCATTATCCAACTTTTGAAAAAAAAAAACACAACAAAAAAAAAAACAAAAAAAAAAAAAAAAAAAAAAAAAAAAAAAATAAAAAAAAAAAAAAAAAAAAAAAAAACAAAAAATAAATACAAAAAAAAAAAAAAAAAAATTAAAAAAAAAAAAAAAAAAAAAAAAAAAAAAAAAAAAAAAAAAAAAAAAAAAAAAAAAAAAAAAAAAAAAAAAAAAAAAAAAAAAAAAAAAAAAAAAAAAACACAAAAAAAAAAAAAAAAAAAAATAATGCGTTGGTTGTTACGTATCAATCGGTTCCTTTTACCTTTAGGTTCCACATTTCAGTTTCTAACTTTTTGATCTTACCCCTTGGGCAGTATTTATCGGTCATCATCTTCTTCAAGGTTTTCAAGCATTTGCATAATGCAACTTATGTCCGACATCCCAACGTGGGAGGTTCCACCATGTCAAGTACATTTCTTAAGAGTAAAGTTGCAAATTTACAGACATGTGCAATGCAATTGCTGATGTGGAAAAACAATTCATCTTTCTCTAAAACCATTGGGTCAGTCCGACAACCCCTTCAGTGCCTTTGAAATTCATAGGCTGGCACTTCAGGAAATCTGTGTAAGTGCATTCACGGATAGTAGAGCTTGTCTTCTTTCGGCCAGTCCTGAATCACTGCTGTCATCGCCGTTTCACTGCTCATGTATGCTCACGTGTCTACAAAACCTCAGCGATGCTTGCTTATTAGTGTCCGAAGTTGAGTTCGTGACAGGTGTGGAGGTGGGGGTGGTTGTTGTGGCTGGTGATGCCCTTGTGTTTCTTTTCCTTGGTGCCATTTTCTTTAAAATTACAAGAAATATAATACACGTTAGATTTCATACAATCATAAACGTAACATGACATATGCATAATAAATAAAACGAGATCATAACACACAGTGAAGTATACAACTGAAGTGAAATCGACAATGATATAAATAAATCAACATCCATACATAACAACATTGATAATCATACATGATAGTTTTGATTACAACATGATCATTACAATGAGATACAAAAATGAAAAATATGATCCTAAGGCAATGCTAGATGGGGATCACCCATAATACTTAACATGCCATACAATGATAGCTAAAAAGATAAAACAAAAGTCCATATACCCTACTAGCTGGGAGTAACCCATAAAACTTAATAGGCTATATAGGATAGCTATAAATGATACATGACTAACAGCTGCTGCCAGCCTCAGCTGGCTCATCCTGGGGCTCTAGATCTCTAACCTCTAGTGTCTCAATACGTCTAACCGCGGTAGTCAACTGAGTCTGAAATGATGAAGTCTGAGCAATCAATGTGGCAACATATGCCTCTAGTGTCCTAACATGAGCCTCTATGGCTGCACTCCTGTAATTAGAACTAGTCCATGTTATACGAGCATACATCGCCTCTCTATCCAAAATCATAGTTGTGTGACGGTGATATGGCCTATCTCTGAATAGTGTGTTGACTCGGGCTCTCAGATAAGCTCGGTCGTCTTGTGCATCCTCGAATCGCACCTGGGACTCCTTATTCTCCTGCCCAACAGTAGTAGCAAGCTCTATCACTCTCTGGTTGACCCCCTCCAAGGTGGTCGGTGCTACCTTCATCATGGCCTCAATACTCTCTTCCCAAGTATTGGTAATCCCATAACCCGTCTCCATAACCCTGTCTCGCCTAAGGTCAACCTCTAGAGTAGTCCCTGGCTTGTCTTCGCATCACCAGCTGTTGAACTCTTCTGATCTCGAGTCGGGAGCGGGGGTAGTAACGCAAGCTCTCTTCCGAGGCGGCATTTCAGCGCGGGAATATCATTCCTATAGGAAGTAGATGGTTAGTATCAAGGGTGGTGATGCAAACTCTTATCGAATCCAGCTGCCTATAGCCCATGGTTGCCCCTGCATCAGTAGGGCTAGTAGTGAGTGGTGATGGTAAGGGTAATGGTGGAGATGCTACGAGTAGTGGTGGTGTAGGTGTGGCAGCATGCTCAACAATGGTGCCTCCATGGATGCTGACATAGGTGGCTCAAGTCTGACAGTCTTCTGTGCCTAGGACCGTGTCTGGAGCAAAAGGGACCATAGTCTGAGGTGATCTAGGTGTAGGTGCATACTCATCAGTCTCAAATGCCTCTATATCCCCAGCTGAGGGAACAGGGTCAACAACGGGTATAACAGAAGAGTCGGCCAGAGCTAGGTGTCCTCTTCTCTGGTATCCATCTCGTCCTCAAAGGGCTCATCATCCTCATCATCATCGTCGGAGGGCTCATTATCACCATTACCTCCATCAGCAGGATAATCAATATGATCCTCCTCAGGTTCCTCCTCCGGATCGGAGTTTGCCACATAGCCTAGTGATAAGGTGGTAGGTGTGGCATCAATAGGTAGAGGCTGGTCCTCCAAGGGTGCCTCATCATCTGATGGTACTAAGTACTCAGGGTACTCAGGCTCAGGTACATATGGTACCTCAATAGGTGAAGGTGGGTGCTTAGGACCCGACACGTAATCAGGAGATGGTGGGTGCTCAAGTCCGGGCACATAGTCAGGAAATAGTGGAGCTACCGGCTGCATGAGGAGTCTATCATATCCATATACGATAACTCGTGGAGGGCCTCCATCAAACGGCTCCTCATCAGCTCCCCAAAAGACTCTCCCTGGCTCAGAATTAGTGTAGATAGATGTGTAGGTGACTGTGGATGAAGACATGACTGTTGTAACAACAAAACAAGCTTATATAAGTAATTATATGAGGTCAATAAAGTATATACGTAGTATAATATAAACACGTATACATGTAAGCATCTAGTTTAACCAACTAATGCAACCAAATAGTGTATGTCCCATGAAAAACATTTGTATGATGCAATATTTGAAAACAGTTATAGTCCAAGTAAAAACATGTGACCTGGTTCTCTATAACTTTTGCTCTGATACCAATCTGTAACACCCCCAAATAGGGTCGTAGCGGAATATGGGTCTGAGAGTGTTACATCATAGATCAATAGCACAAGCTATGAGAACGGCCTCTATATGAGTCGTTCAAAATGATACATTGGATTTAATTAAAGTTGTTTGTTACAAAAGCTCACAGCTTAACTTGTTCAACCATGTAAATGTAAAATATTTTAATACATAACAAATCTCCAAAATGTAATGCACTTAAATCTCTATTACAAATTGACTCCTCAAAATGATGACCACCAATGTATCCCCGTTTCTTGTACCTTATTGACCTGAGAAAAATATGCTTTAAAACATCAACATAAAGTTGGTGAATTAATAGGTTAAAGTAATGTATAAAGTAGGACCGCAAGATTTTCAATTGTATGATAAAGTAACAAATACAGTATCACAAAAGTAATTACGAAATGCACTAAGCTCATGACACTGAAGCTACAACATACATGTATGCAAATAATGTTCCCGTGTAGATGTTCAACCCGCAACATCCAAATTGTTCCGACATTGTATACATTCGTCGTTTCGGTACCTTCGAAACTAGTGAGCGCTACTCACCCGAACGGGGATGTCAATCCTAAATAGATCTATTCATAACATTCGCGCTTACAATCCAGTAATTAACAGTTCATGATTCATAGGCATCGTGGGTTATAGCTACTTAGGCAAACTCGTAATTTGTATACAAGTGTACTTGCGTCCAATCGTAAAACAATGCATGTTTCTCACCCCAAAGTTGTAAATCATTGTAATTGTATAAAAGAGGGGTTATGAACTCACCTCAGTGAATGTATTTGATATATAAATCAAATATGAAAATCGTCACGTATAGTCCGAATGCAACCTAATTAAATGTAGGTCGTATGAGTATAATGTACTTTGGATAACTAACACAACATATAATTCTATATAGTTACATCATCACCTAAACATATTTGTTTAATGTATACAATTAAACAATATAAATTTGTACTTTGAAAAATAAATGTCCATGTATTTGTATTTGTAAAAATAGTATACTTGTCAAACAATTGATTATTTGTTAAAAATACTTGATTTAACGTTTTTATTATTTATATAATGTTATTGTATAAATAGTTCAATCATCTTGTAAAATAATATTTATAAAGTTAAAAGGGCTAATGACTTGAAAATGTATCCAACTTGTCATTTTTTGTTATTGTATGTAGCCATCTTTTTTTTTTTGTTATTGTATGTATCTAACTTGAAAATTCGACCTATTATATGTAGTCTGTTACCTCTCATTTGCAACGTTAGTCCATTTAACTAACGAACAGTTGCAACGATAGTCCTTTATGCTAACGACTGTTTGCAATTAACTCAAAATTCAGTTATGTTACAAAAATATATTTTCAAGTTATTTTAAAATTTATACACGTTTTTACACACATTTTATACATGGTTTATACACGTTTTTATTTCGGTTTCAGTTTACGAGCAATAATAAAAAAAATTTAAATTTATTAATTTTTTTTAATTCTTTTTATTATTGCTCGTAAACTGAAACCGAAATAAAAAAAATTAATAATTTTTAATTTTTTTATTATCGCTTGTAAACTGAAACCTACGGACCGCAAATCGAAATCCAGTTTTCACAAGTGATTCATATAGAATCTCGCAAGTCACCTTACCAGCAGTGCTGTTTGATGTGACACTGGCAGGATTTCCCCCCATTCGTCATGTAAAGATAATAAAGAGTATCACTCTGAATGTTTCTGGCAAATATCGACAAATGATATTGCGTAAGGACTCTTGATACAGCTGTGAACCTGATGATGTTTCAACAAGTGTTTGAAAAGGAATGTGTCCTAACGAGATTTTGAATGATCTCATGGCCTAGACTCTATAGTGGGGCATTTTGGTTTTAGTACTCGGAGGACTGGAGAGTTTGCCACCAGATTCAATATCAACAATCTCGGAGTGAGATGTCATAATAACGTGTGTATCTCCGTGACAATGAGACAATTTTCTGTTTGAGAGAAACCCGAATGGCATGGAAGGTGTGCATTGCATCACTGGGTCCATGATGCCGTTTATCAATACCACAATCATCATGTGATTCTGATAGCAAATTTATTGACCCGGTATTCTGCCTTAAGTTGTGTGGAGGCTTCTTTCTTTAGACCCTTATCCATACATTTCTTTTTAATTTTCACGCTTCAAAGCTTTACCAAACGTCATTACTAACCACCTTGTTGTGTTGTTCCGGTGTTAACTCAATCTTAGGTGGCATTTTCCAAATACATTCATCTCCAATCATACCTAAGGATGCTATTTTCTAATCTTTGGATTACTCCATGGTAATTCCTCCGTTCTGGTTGGATCATAGGATGGATTCCTAACCTAACCACCTTATGACTCAGAAGCGTCGTGAAATTAAGATGTTGTTGGTAATAAATTGAACATTAAACCTTGTCAGCACATGAGTCGAATAGATTCATATTTTAAATACATTTATTTTTTGTTCCTTCCCCTTATTTAATAATAAACACTTAGTATTTTGAAATACCTTGTGATTAAAATATGTCTTGAAAATTCCGAGGGAGAAAATATTTTCACATGATGGTTTGAACATTTTGATAAGTTTGGAATACATAGAATGTCGTTGTTGATGTATCCAAGAACATTAAAACTTTGTTTTTCGAAAAACTCCCCCTCAATAATAGGACCAATTGAAAAATTGTTGTCTTTTGAAAACATCGTGAGGGTTGGAGCGTTGAACACACAATTTTGAAAGATTATGAATTGCCATCGAGAAATTCTTGAAAAAATATGTTCAACTTTTTGAAAAACCAGATGTTAGAGGACTTCTCTTCTAACGTTAAGGGTAAGCGCACTGAAACGTACACTTTCCTTTTTCTTGAGCTAAAGATATTGAATGTCTTGTAAGAACAGCTCAAGACCGAGAAATGTTAATTTTCTCGTTGTGAGGATAAGTTATAAACCTTCCTTTATTTGAAGTCCGGGTTATGTACTGATATTTGCACATAAGCCATTTAGAAAATTAGAAATGACATGTTTTGAAACTATTTGCAAACTCTCGCTCGAACTTCATTTACACACCCGTGTCAATGTTAATCGACATTTCTAAGCACGTAAATGTTATCGATTCCAAGAGACATGTCGAGAAGAATCTTTTTGGAAATTTTCTATTTTTCTGATTTTGTATTTTCTTTTTGAAGTTTTATATTTTTGTATTTTGCTCTGCTCTCAAAATATGTTCATGGTGATGTTCGATCATTAAATCAAGCATATCATCGTCAGAACACTCTCAGTTCAGCTGGAGTCAAACATCTCATACAAATCCTTCTAACAAGATACTTAAACCGATCCTCGGGAAGGGCTTTCGTAAACATGTCAGCTAATTGGTATTCAGTTCTGATAAAATATAATTCAATTATACCGTTTTCAACCTGTTCCTTTATGAAATGATACCGAGTATGGATGTGCTTTGTTGCGAATGCTGTACGGGGTTGCATGATATTGCTATGGCTGACTATAAGTCACAGTACAACGGTATTTTGTTGTAGTTGAAGCCATAATCTTGAAGTCGTGTCCTCATCCACATTACTTGAGCATAACTTCCAGATACCGCCACATACTCTGCCTCTGCTGAAGTCATTGCAGTGCAGTTTTGTTTCTTTGAAATCCAACTTACTAGCTTATCACTAAGGAACTGTATCCCTCCAGAAGTGCTTTTTTGAGTATCAATGCATCCGGCATGATCAGCGTCTGAAAATGCTGTTAGTTCAAAGCCAGAATCCTTTGGATACCAAAGTCCCATGTTAATGGTACCCTTTAGGTATTTAAAGATTCTTTTAACCTCCTTGAGGAGCTTTTAAGTTGGTCGTGCTTGATAACGTGCACAATATCATACTACTTGCACTAAGTCTGGTCTACTAGATGTCAAGTACATGAGTAACCCGATCTTACTACGATAATCAGATTGGTCTACGGGTTCTCCACTCAAATCTACATCTAGTTTGGGTTTAGTAGCCAATGGTGTACCAATGGAGTGACAATTGTCCATATTATGCTTTTTCAGAATTTCTAAAGCGTACTTGGCCTGATTGATAAAAATACCTTTTGGGGACTGGTGGATCTGAAGTCCTAAAAAGAATTTCATCTCCCCCATTAAGGACATTTCAAATCTACTGTGCATTAACTTTTCAAATCTTTTTGAATATTTAGGGTTTGTAGACCCAAAAATTATGTCATCAACGTAAATCTACACTAGTAAAATATCCTCCCCGTATTTTATCTTGAATAAAGTTGGGTCAATTGTACCTTTAGTAAAGCCTTTGGACATCAGGAAGTTTGATTGTAGGATCGTTATTCCTTAATGAAACACTGATATACTGTCAACTATGCGGAATCTAGTTGGCAGTACTTAAGAAGA
>BQNB010147680.1:0-12780 GCA_026074375.1 Tanacetum coccineum
AGTTTTAACCTCAATTTTGTTCCAAAAAGCATTTCCATCATCAATTTTGATTCTCACAAGCTCTCTTTCTGTTTTTAATCTCACTATATCTCTTATTTCTTTTGCTCACTAAGTCACTCTTTCTGTTTTTGTTTCACACATCTCTCTTTTCTTTTTGCTCACAATATCAGACAGTTTTATACAAATACCATCAATTCCTTTAGTTTCCTGCTGTCCTCCCCACTTCCAAGTGTGTTAACTCTTGAGAGAGGTAGATCATTGGACTGTTTAGATGCAGCCTCAAACCTAGTTTAAGCTTCTGCACCCTCCAATATGGTATCTTGGCACCTGGGACCACTACCTGAATCAGTTCCCTAAGGAAGAGATTAATTAAGTGTTGCCATGGATTGGGTCTTATTTATGTTACCACTGTCCTGCTTTGCTTCCAAGCTAGAAGCAGTAGTGGCAGCCCTTTCCATTCTGTCTTCCCACTCCTTATAGACAGTCTCATCTGCAACAAAGTGAATAGGTCAACTAGACTGAGATATTTTAGTGGTCCTTTTGGCTTTCCTAGGTTTGTGGGTCTTTTTGAGTTGAGATAATGATAAAATAGTGATTAGTTCTTCATTAGAGAGTTGAGCAAATGTGAATGTGTGTTGGGGATCAGTGGGTTGTCCTGACCCTTTACCCACTTCTGCATAATGTTACATTCCCTTTCATCCAATCTTAATTAACCTCCCCTCAAACAATACTTCAGAGATTAAGTAATCCAATCTAACATCAAAAGCCTTGTGAGAAGATCTGTAACATTGTGGTCTGTGTGAATCTTGATCACTTAAATCAAGTTCTTCTCATAAGAATCTCTGATGAAATGATGCCTTATTTCAATGTGCTTGCTTTTAGAATGAAACACTGGATTCTTCACAATATAAATGGTGCTTTCATTATCAATATGAATCTTGGTGTTCATTAAGTTGAACCCATAATCAAGCATTTGATTTTGAATCCATAACACCTGTCCACAACAATTAGCAGCAGCAACATACTCTGCTTCAGTAGTAGAGTTTGCAACTATAGTCTGCTTTTTACATTGCCATAAAATCAACCTTTTGCCAAGAAATTGACAACCTCCTATTGTGGATTTCCTGTCAAGGCTAGCTCCAGTACAATCACTATCAGAAAAAGCTTCCAAGTCAAATGGTGAATCCCTAGGATACCAAAGGCCCAATTTAGGTTGACATTTCAAGTATCTAAAGATCCTCTTCACAGCATGAAGATGTGAGACTTTAGGAGTAACTTGGAACCTTGCTCAAGCACAAACAACAAACATTATATCAGGCCTAGAAGCTGTCAAATACATTAATGATCCAATCATTGATCTGTATAAGTGTACATCTACATCCTCAGTTTCTTCATCCTTGAGTATTGCTTTGTTAGTCTCAATTGGAGTACTTGCTATCTTTACAGTGACAAAATCAAACTTCTTCAATATATCAGCCACATACTTGTCTTGGCTGATGAAGATTCCATCATCTTTCTGCATGACTTGCAACCCTAAGAAGAAAGTGAGCTCCCCTATAGAACTCATCTGGAACTTCTTATGCATCATCTGCTAAAACTCAACACATAAAGAATTCTTTGTAGATCCAAAGATGATGTCATCAACTACACATGTACTAATAGGATATCACCTTTGCTCTTCTTGATAAACAAAGTCTTATCTATAACCCCTCTTCTAAATCCATTTTCTAATAAGTAGGTAGACAAAGTCTCATACCAGGCTCTAAGAGGTTGATGTAGACCACATAAAGCTTTTCATACCTTATACACTTTATCAGAGAACTGTGGATCTTCAAAACCAGGAGGTTGGCAGACATACACCTCCTTTTTAATAGTACCATATAAAAAGGCACTCTTCACATCCATCTGGTACACAATAAACCCTATAAATTATGCATAGGCCAAAAATAACCTGGATTGCTTTCTATCCTAGCAACAACGAAGCATAAACCTCATATAGTTAATTCCTTCTTTCTTGGTGTAACCTTGTGCAACCATTCTTGCCATTTGTTTCTGGATCTATCCTTTTATCCTTCTTGTTTTCATAGACCATTTTTGTTCCAATGGCATGCTTGCCTTTGGGTAAATCAACCAATCTCTAAACCTTCTGCAAACTAAACTGTAGCAACTCATCTTGCATTGCCTCTATCCAGCTTGGATCTTGCAAAGCTTGTGTCACCTTTTTGGGTTTTATTTGTGAGAGAAAATAGGCAACTAAGCAGTTTTGATAATCTTTGTGATTTGTTCTCCTTTGCTTTTTGATGTAACTGACCATAGCATGTTCTTCAGAAATCTTGGTCATCCTCCTTGTTTGAGTAGCTAAATTTATGTCTTCAATGATCTAATCTTTAGGATGATCCTTGTGAATTCTGGTTGTGGGAATAGGACTAACATTCATGGTGATTTCCAAGTTGTTAAGGTCAGCCTCTGCACCCACATCTTCATCATCATATGCACCACTAAAGATACCAGTATCCTCCAAATCAAGTATGAGAGGATTAGTAGAAAGATCATTAGTATTAGTAAAATTTTGCCCAGCAGTACTAACAGATGGACTAACAGTATAATATCTGTTAGTGCTGTTAGCCTAACCTTCCTTCTGTTGAACAACCAAATTATCCAATTCAGCTCTAAAATCTTGCACATTCTGGTCATTTTCTTTATTTAAAGCTAATTCTTCTTTCTCTTGACCATTTCTTTTACCTTCATGTGCTGGTTCTTCATTAGTCTTTTTACTAGCATCAGCAGCAACTGCGTCCTTTGAGCTCTGTGGGCTATCATAAAGTAATGGTAGCATAATATATTGTTGAGTGGGCACTGCATCAACATTATCCTTGATACATGCATTCTTATTAGTTTGATTCCCTACAGTAACTGGCTCATAATTCATAGAGTTTGTTAGTAAATCAATATCAAAGAGCTAATCTGGTCCACTCCTTGCAACATTGGGTTTGTTTTCAAGAAAGTTTATGTGCAGATTCTCCTCTACTTTCCTAGTTATAGTGTTAAATACCCTAAAAGCCTTGCTATTTATAGAGTATCCAACAAAGAACCCCTCACCAGCCTTCTTATCAAATTTTCCTAGGGTATCTAAGGTATTAAGAATAGTCACAAGACACCCAAAAGGTCTCATAAAACTTATACTAGGTGGTCTACCATGTAATAGTTCATAAGGTGTCTTATTGTGAGGCTTGGTCACTAGAACCCTATTCTGAACATAACAAGCAGTACTAACTGCTTTAGCCCAAAATGTAGTAGGTAATAATGAATCTGCTAGCATAGTCCTAGCTGCCTCTATTAGTGTCATATTCTTTCTTTTAGCAACTCCATTTTGTTGTAGAGTTCTGGTAACACTAAACTCCCTCTTAATCCCTTTAATCCCACAGAACTGATTCATGTCATTATTCTTAAACTCAGTTCCATTGTCAAAGCTGTATTTTAACCTTATGATTTATTTGGTTTTCTATGCCAGTAATAAAAGTTTTAAGGATCTCACTAGTCTCATCCTTAGTGGCTAAAAAGAAAACCCAACTAAACCTACTATAGTCATCAGTGACAACAAGGCAATATGTCTTGTGATTGATACTCTTTACAGATGTTGGCCCAAATAAGTCTATATGCAACATTTGTAAGGGTTGGCTGATAGAGCTCATAAGCTTGGTCTTACAAGAAGCTTGTGTTGGCTTTCCCTTCGATAACGCAACACAAGTATGGTCATTTTCAAAGAGCTTTGAAGGCAAACCTCTAACAAGGTTTCCCCTCACAAGTTTGTTCATAGTTTTAAAGTTTATATGACCAAGCCTCCTATGCCATAAATTAGACTCATCTATTGTAGCCTTTGCAAATAAACAAGTCAAACCTCTTGAAGGAACAACATTCTTTAGATCAAAACTGTACATGTTATTCTATCTGGGAACTTTAATCAAGAACTTGATTTCATCAGTACTAAAGTCAAGGTTAGAACAAGACATTCAGTCTCAGGAAAAAAACACCGATTTTTCTTGTTACACTTGTGAGAAAGAGAAAAGATTAAACTTAAGTTCCTTTACAAAGTATACATCTTCAAAGTCTAATTTCCTACTCCTAATTTTACCCTTTCTAGTAATTTTACATCTTTTAGGACTTTCGCAAATTGCAACAAATCCACCATTCAACCTCTTAATAATCTCTGTAAGGAAGACTTGTTTACCTGTCATATGCCCTGGAGCAATCCAATGTTCAAAATCCCTTGATCCTGCTAAAGTATATTGTGGATTACCATGCATCAAAATATGAGAATTAATTTTCTCTTGGGGACCCAAGCCATTACTGACTTAAGTCTGCCTTGTAGATCAACATAGTCAAATCTTTTAAGCATGTATGATCCATTGTCTTTGGAGTTATGGTCAATAACATTTCCTGTTGGTCTCAAAATCCAGCATGATGAGGACTTAACACAGACATTTTCCCCATTTCCCACAGCAGCATTAACTACTGCTTTTGGCCCAGCAGTAGTTACATTGTTAACTCTAGCAGTTTTAACTTTTTCATTAAGATTATTGGTTTTAGCTGCTGATTTTTGGTTAAAAGCCCTTCGTACTGGTGAATGTGCTTTAAAATAAGAATATGTTTTGGGTAATGCATCATTCACTTTTAATTTAGGGTCAACAATATTAACAGGCCTGGTAGTACTAATTGTTGCTGCTGCTCTTGAGAGCTTTGCTTAGCAGTATTAACTGGGTTTTTTTGACTTGTCCTACTTTGTTACAACTGATAATGGAACAAACTTCCTTTTAGGATGTGGGTGAGTTAATTTATTTTGGTGGTTCATCCTCTGAGCATTGTTCCATACTGGTCTAATTCCCCTTTGACCAGTAACCCTTCCCTTATTGTTCAACACTGGTTTTTTTTACCATTTTCTTGTCATGAAAATCACAGTCTTTGATTAAATGGTTGAAACTCCCACATACAAAACAAGCTTTCTTTATAAACTCAAAACCATTTCCTAGTTTCTGAGTCATCATTCCATTCCAGTTTCTTCTATTATCCCTAGGACTTTTGACTTTTCATCAGGATACTTTCGTTTTTTTTTTTTTTTTTTTTTTTTTTTGCCTATGTGTGTTTTCCTTATTAACAGATTTCACATTCTCGTCAGATTTGACAAAATTGATTTTAGTAAACTTTGGTTTTGTCTAATCAAATTTAGGTCTAAACAAACGATCATTATCACTATCAGTGTCCCATTCTTCAATGATAGGTAGCACTAGGCTAAAGTTTTAGGTTTTCACAATATCCTTCCTAGTCTTAGATTATATAGTTTATTTTCATTACTTAGTTTTAGAAGATCATGCTAACCCAGCAAAGGATAAGTCAGGTCTTGAGGGCATGTAGTTCCCAGTGTAAGGAGGGGGAACTGCATGAAACCCTTTACCTGTTTTGAATCTATCATTTACTGGACTATCATCCACATCACTTTCTCTACTGTTAAACACACTATGAACCACTTCACTCTCATTTATTTGACTATCATAACCAAGACCAGCTTTGTCTTTAGCACTTATTTGACTATCTATCAGTTTAGTTAGATTCGTTGATGATTCTTCAAAATTTTCTAGTTTAAGTTTCAAACTTCTTTTCTTTTAAGCTTCTTATAATGATTTTTAAGGTCTTTGATCGAAATATATTTCACTTTGGACATCATAACTTTAAAAATGCAATGTCTTTTTCATAAACAGCTTTATTCTTTTCATGAATAACTATCCTAGCTTTTAATGATTCTAATCCTATTTGATAACCTATAATTTCTAGATTAGATTTATTAAGAGCTACATGCTGTTGATCATACTGTTTTGGAAGAGTTTCATATGATTTTAAGCAATCTTTAGAGCAAGTATGTACCTCAGATTCTGAACTTGATGAACTTGATGAACCTTGGGATGTATAAGCCATTAAAGCAAAGTTTGTGACGCCTTCTTCAGCTTGAAAGCTCCAATATAACCACCTATCCCATCTTGACAACTAGGCATTTGCAGGAGTCTCCACTGGTATAATCCTTCTTGGAGCATCTCCATTTCTATTCCCCTGATTCTTTGGTGCCTTGCATTCTTTAGCAAAGTGACCTCCCATGTGGCAGTTATAACATTCAACCTTTGTCTTATCAAAGCCAACAGTTTCTTTACCATTGAAATTTAGTTTCCTTCATGTCTTCTTTAAGATTCTTTACCCTTATGGTAAGCATGACCACCTGCCATTTGAGATCCATCTCTTCAAGATCATCAGTATCAATCTGCTCTAGATCTTCATTGTCCAATTGTGGATAATTAGATTGATTAGCAAAGAAGGAAAATATGACATCATCAGCATAAGTTGAGGAAAAAGCTTGTCCCTGTGAACTAGCAGTAGAAACTTCATGAGCAGTATTAACTGTTTCATTAGTACTGCTAGTGTTTTTTGAAGATACAAAAGCCACATTCTAAGAGTTTGAGCTTGAGCTTGATTGGCCTTTAATCTTAGCTTCATATACCTTCAAATTGTTGTACAAATCATCCATGCTCAAAGTGTCTAGATCAAATTTGTTTCTCATGATTAAAGTAATATTGTTCCTAGTTAATGGTAGACTTCTCAGCAACTTTAAATTTGTATCTTCCTGAGAGATAACTTCATCATGAATTTCTAATTGGCTAATGAGTTTCTAAAACCTATCATAGGTTTTATCTAGTCCTTTAGATCTTGATGCAGTAAAATTCTCATATTGCTGCTTCAGAATGGTCTTCTACATTTTCTTTGATTCTTTGTTGCCTCCAAACCTGGCTTTTATTGCTTCCCAAAAGGTTTTTGCATCCTTGATTCCATGAAACTTCAATAGGTGCTCATCAGGAATGGCCAGCAACATAGTGCTTTTTTGCTTTCAATTTATTCTTTCTTGCTAGCTTTTGTTTAGCAGTTTTAAGAGGAATAGGACCTTTAGTGCCAGCACTAGCTAATGCAATAGCAGGTGCATCACCATTCACAATTACCTCCTAAAGAGCATAATCAGTGTGAGTAAGATATTGCTCAATTATCATGCTCCATAGATCATAGTCTCCAGTTTTGAGTACTGGAAGTTATAGTGCAGACACTGTTTGGGTAGTTTCTGATTGTGATTCCATCTTCTCTTTGATTATGAGATCTTGAGTAGATATAGTGTTTTTCTTATTCAGAGTTTCTCAACAAGCTTTGATACCACTTGTTGATCCCTTTTTGACAGATCTTACTTAGCTTGTTAAAGCTTAGTTATCTTGGATAGATCCAAGACAACTATAGTAGACACTAAGATTGAGAATATCACAAACTATGCGGAATCTAGTTTGCAATACTAAGAAGAACAATGAAACATAAAAACAAGATCTTTAATAAACTTTCAATATATTGAATACTATTTTGAGTTACAAAATAGCTATGAATACTAACTATGATTGCTAAGCAAACTATGAATACTAATATGAAAACTAATATCTAGATCTATGCCTTAGGGTTCCTTTAATACACCAAGGAAACCCTAATAGGCTTACAAAATGCGTTACATGATCATGCATATCTATTCCTAATATATCTCATGCATATTACATAAGCAGTACTAACTATTATAACTAACTATTATAACTAACAATACTAATAAACTAACAGTACTAACATTTTGTACTGGCAGCACTAACTATAATACTAACAGTACTAATGACTTAGACTATTTTCTCTAATCTTCAGCAGCAGCACAAACTTGAACCAGCAGCATTAACTTTCAAAACTAATAGTAGTAACTTCAGAAGCCTTTAATTCCCAACATCCCATTATCAATACATCCCCGAATCCAATCTCCAACTTCCTAATCATATTTGTACTTGTTTCCTAAACTAAGGCATCCTTTGTAGAATCCTTTAATCTTTTTTTCAGGCTTATGGATTCCTTTTTTCTTATCTTCATCACTGACTTTTAACAGGGGTCCCATTGAGTTATGTTGTTTTATTGTTAGTTTGCTAAAGGATTTTTTGGCTCGTGGCATATGAAATATTATTTTATCATTACCGATTTTAAATCAAAGTGTTGCTTTACCCCGGTCTTTAACTAGTCCTATTTGTTCTTTGAAAGGTTCTCCAAATAGAGCTTTAGTTAATCCCTTTTCCACAAATTCACTAATGTTTTCGAGAATGATGAAATCAACTAAGAATTGGTAGTTTCCTATGAACACATGTAAATTTTTAGCAAGTACCACCATGTTAATTCTTGAATATATTAGTTCATAATTCATGATGGTGTTATAGGCTTTTCTAGACATTATGTTGAAAGGGGTTTGTGGTTCGAAATAAGGGTTAAAATTAACAAACCCTATATTGTAAGAGAGTTATAAATTATCAGGGCTGTGTAAATGGATTCTACCACTGCTTTTTAAAAATTCGGTTTTATCTTTTTCATTAGATAGAATCCCCGGATCCAGGTCATCTCACATGTCGTCTATATCAACAAATTCTTCCAATCCTATGCTTATTCTTTTAACAGGATCATAGAGCGTTATCTTGGCTTCCGTATTCGGGTGATAAGTAATTTTCAAAGTCCCCTACCATTTCGTCATTCATGACTAAATCATCTAATTCTTGCGTTTTATCTAATTCGTTTATAACTCAAATAGGAGAAATAGAGGCGGCATATTCTTTCTTATTGATATTAAAAACTACTTGATCATTTCCAACGCCTAAAGAGATCTTTTTACTGTAAACATCAATCTTTGCATGAGTAGTTGCCAACATGGGCCTGCCTTGGATAATCAGGACATTTTCATCTTACATGATGTTGAGAACGACGAAATCAACAGGAAACACGAAATTACTAATTTTCACTAGTACATTTTCTTTTATCCCTTTTGGAGATTGCATGGATTTATCAGCCATTTCGATAGTCATTTTAATTGGTTTCAAGCTACCAAGTCCTAATCTTTTGAATAAGGAATAGGGCATAACGCTGATACTTGCCCCTAGATAAGCTAAAGCATTACTCATGGAGTGGTTTTTGATAATACAAGGAAAGATGAAACTTCTAGGATCGGTTTCTTTCGGAGGAAGTTTATTTTGAAGGGTAACAGAGTAGTGTGCGGGTAATTCCTTAATTTTATGAGAAACTACTTTTTGTAATTGTTGTTTTGGTTTATCATGAGTTGTAGTTGGTTCCTTATTTTCCTTAAGGATGTGCCTTTTTACTTTTTCACAAAATGTCTCAGTTTTAGGCAGAGTGTGCTTAGGGTTGTGTTGTGGAGTCAACTGAGCGAGGTGATTTAATTTTTGCTTACCTTTTTTATAGAAGAATTCATGATTCTTTAATACTTAGATCAAATGCTTATCATGATCTTCTTCATCCACTCATTTTGGATTGCTTGTCTTTTGCCAGATTTCTTCAGACATTGCTCGAATTTGTCTTTGAGGTTGGTTGGACGATTGCTAGGTTTAGTGTAGGTCTTATCGTAGTCGATTTTGCTAGATCTTATGCTTTTACCTTAGCCATAGTAATTTTTTGTATCATCCATATTCAATTTTTGAAAATCTCCTTTTAGTTCTTCATTTTTATGATTTAATAGTTTCGCTTTTCGGTGATAATACGTAATGGTCAAGGGTAGTCATTGTGATTTTCTTCGCAATGCCATTTTGCGAGAATGCTCACAATTTGGATTGACTTAATGCATCTGAAGCCGTCTACGCAGGAATAAGACCATTGAGTCGAGAGTTCGTCGAGTTGGCTATGGCTATTTTATACATTGTTAGAAGGTGTTTACCTTTTGATGTCATGTGTGAGAGTCGTGAAAAGGACACTGAAAAGTAGGTTCGTTATATCTTTCCCAAGTAACAAAAAGGGATTCTTCTTCTGCTTAAAATTTTAGATTTCACTCAATTGTTTGAATATCATCACAGGAGGGCAGAATCTCCGGATGATGTTTTGCTTGAGATCACTCTAGCTTTTTGTACATTCGGTCGATGTTCTTTTGAACCATCTCTTAGCGATTCCTTCAAGTGTTAGAATTGATACTTGTACAATAGTAGACTCCTGAGCGTTGAATATGCTAGCGATTTCAAGCACATTACTGATGTGTTCGACAACACTATTGGTTGGACCATCGAGAAGGAAATCTTACGTAATTCCCTTAGAAGTTGTCCCTTAATTTCAAATGTTGAGTTATCAGGATAGGTGAATCTTCTTCTTATGTTGTTCGGGTCGAGAGCTAGATATTGTTCGGGTCGAGAGCTAGGTATTGTTCTAATGTGAGGGTTTCAATATCTACATTTTTTCTATCTAACTCGGATGACTCAGATCTGTAGAAAGAATAGATGTTGTGAATGGTGTGCGGGCAAAACCTCTTTTCTTGCTCAAAATTGTCTTTCCGGATTAGCAAACGGAGTAACCGTCCTTGCTTTGCTTCTTTTTGTTTTCATTGAGGAATTTAAAACTAAAAGCATTAGCTCCCCGGTAGCGGCGCCAAAAACTTGATGCGTATTTTATTTTAAAATATATTTTTATCAAGTTTTAAATTTTTAAAACTCGATCTACCTGACAACACACTAATGGGCAGAGAACTCGATCGTGAGTAGTATAGAATGGTAAATCCAAGGTCGTCCCAAGAGCTAAGTTGTAATTAGTTTTAATTTGAAATGTCACGTTCATAAAATGGTTTTTGATTTGAATGAAAGGAATTAAAAATGCGAAATAAATTAAATACTAAGATTAAAAAAGTTGGAGATATCAGGAGAAAAAATGCGCTAGCCTAGTTACTTCATTACTACTGTTATGAAAACGTTTTTCTATGCAATGTTAAACTATGGTTTCATTAGTGGTTTCTAAGGTCGATAGACTTGAATAGGCATATTTAGTCTATCCTATACTTCCCGCGATTCCGACTCAGTCCAAATCGTATAGGAGGTAGGGATATCCAGTTGCGAGTGGTTACATCCCAAACTATTCCCAAAACTTATCTAATAACCTATACAGATTATTAACCCCCTCTGAAAGAGTTCCTGTGCTTTTTAAGTATACCGAGTGATAAGTGCTGAGACCAGTTAGTTCCTACACTAGGGGTTGGAGTCATAGATCCTCCCTAGTACCCGATGGATCCATATTGACTAGATATCAACTCAATGGGGCAAGAAAGGTCTAAACCACCCGTACTACAAAACCAGGGTTACACGATAGTCAAGGAATATCTAACGAAACCATAATCTAAACAGGAAATAAATAACATAACAACAGTAATTACAAACTTAGACCAGGCACTTTAAGTGCTTAGCGTCATGGTAATGGAATCACGACAGAATAGAAGTATTTCATTAGATTCGAAAGATCATAATTCTTACAGTATTGGTATTTGAACGATTAAATACAAAAAGTAAATAAAATGTGATCTCCCTTGGACTCCAGGTGGAATTCTTTGAAGGTTGGAAGCCTTTGTCGCCTCTCCAATTGGCTGTGGAGGAAGTGATGTTGGAATAGCTTGAATGAGGTCTCTATTTATAGGTATCGAACCTGTTACGGCGTAACTGATAAAGGTGTTACGCCTGGTAGTCGGGAATGATGAGATGACTGAATTGGTAATGGATTCAGGTGGGTCTTATCATATGACACACAAGATGGATTTCTTGTATGACTTTAAGGGTTTTGATGGTGGTTCGGTTCAGTTAGGTGATAACAGGATATGCACTATCAAAGGGACAGGGAAAGTAAAGATACAATTACATGATGGATCAAGCTTTATAATGGAATATGTCAGGTATGTTCCAAGGTTAAGAAGAAGTTTGATTTCATTGGGTACTCTTGAAAAAGAGGGTTATACTGTGAAGATGCAGATGGGTAGAATCAAGGTGATCAAAGGTTGTCGGGTTATGATGACTGGGAATATGTCAGGTATGTTCCAAGGTTAAGAAGAAGTTTGATTTCATTGGGTACTCTTTAAAAAGAGGGTTATACTGTGAAGATGCAGATGGGTAGAATCAAGGTGATCAAACATTGTCGCGTTATGATGACTGGGCTGTGTGTATACTTTGGAAGCAAAAGTGATGACTTTTGGTGTACAAAAGCATGAGGATTCAAAACAAGTTGGATTCAAGAAACTTGGTGTTAAACAAGTTGGATTCAAACAACTTGATCCTAGTGTTGAAACAGGAGTCCATGGAGTACATGATAAAAAACGTGTTTGATTTGAGGTGGAACTGCAGGGAGCTCAAGGGAATCGTGAAGCTGAGATTTTTCAGGCTAGTAACGATGATGCTGCAGTGACTCAAAGAAGGTTGGAGGACAAGCAACTTGAAGAAAAGACAAACACGGACTACTTGATAAAGGAGCAGGAAAACGTACACCTTAGTATAAAGGTAGGGGTAAACATTATGTTAACCAGAGTACCTGGTCAAGAGGGTGTAGAGGGTAATGTTGCTAAAAAGAAGAAAGTGAAGGAGTCTATGGAAGCTAATCTAAAGAAATTACTGAAATAGAATGCCTAGTCGACAAGGTGGTCTCCGGTTTGAGGTTCCAGCACGAGGAAAAGGTGCTGAGGGGGGATGCTAGTTATTCGTTCTTCTTCCTAGTTGTAATAGCTTTATTAGGGATTTAATAAAGGTTTATTACGAGGTTATAACGTGTGCATATATTTGTCGGTTCTTTGTAGTCTCTCGTGTTTGCTACTTGTGCTTATTACAACTCGCGATCTAGCGTTTCGCGATCGAACTTCGAGTTTGGTGTCGTAATTATCCAACACTT
>BQNB010147681.1:0-16406 GCA_026074375.1 Tanacetum coccineum
TATAAATTACTTTTATATAAATAATAGCGGTAATCTCGAAGATAAGCGTAAGAAATCGAAAAGAAAGTCAAGTATTATAACATCATATATAACACTACTAGTAATGCTCGAGGGAGTAAATACAAGAAACTAGGAAGTACGCGCGCACGGATATCGGATATAACAAGGAGGACTCTAAATTTTGAAAAAACTAGTCATAGTCTAGGTTTTGAAAACGACCCAGTTCCCTATGACCGCAACTCTGATACCATTCTATCACACCTCCAAAATCGGACTGTGGCGGAAAAGTAACATTAGGGTGCGACGTCATGGAACAAGAAGTACAAGTCACAGAAAACGACCTCAAAATGAGACGTTTTAAAATACATTTCAAAATGTTCACATTCGATACATTAAAACATCAGAGTTTGCAAATAGGTCGCAACAGTTATAATAAAACACAATGTTTTCAAAAATTTAAGTTTTGTCGAGTGTATAAAAATGTAGAGTCTCCAAAGTACATATCCGTGCGGCTTCCCTCCAAGCAATATAACTGAAAACTTGAGATAAAACATGCTAAAAGTCAATAAAATTGTTGAGTGAATTCATAGGTTTTAATCATAAAACAATGATTAAGTATTGTTATTGTAATCAAACGGTTTAGTGGACCACAAGATTTAAGTAATGTAGACAAGAGAAACAAATTCACCAAGTCTAAAAGAAATATGTATTATTGCACTAAGCTCATGACACCGACACCTTAACAAGATTTTTGCCCCAATAAAAGTAGGGTATACTGCTAATAACCCCAAGGATACTTCAAATGTTAAGTGCGTCACATGGTTATCTAAAAACCATAAAGTCCGGAAAAGTAGACGGGGATTGTCAGTCCCGATAGATCTATCCACAACATTCGCGCTCACTACAATAGCAACTGACGGTTCATGATAAACAGGGGACTTAAGTAGCAGAAGTGGTACTTAGGCAATAATATTCAGGCAATAATATCAGGCATAACATACAGTTTTTAAATACTTGCGTCCAGATGTAAAACATAGCATGTATCTCACCCCGTAGAGTTTGTAAAACAAGTAGCTGAAGTAATCGGATACCCTACGTGCGACCTAAATAAAAGAAGCGATTTAGAAAAATTAACCGACAAATACTCACACCATTTGAATTGAAATTGAAATGAATTTGGATAAAACATTTTTTTTAATGAAACAAGTAATGCAATTGTGTCCCTACCTTAAATGGTCCCACCCACTCAAAACCCAAGTCCACATCTGAACTAATATCATCCTTAAGACGTGTCTCTAGTTTAAGCTTTAACCAAATTCTCTTACAAGTGTTCACCTTAGCTTTTACGTCGATCTAAACCTTTTATTTACAAAATTCTGAAATTTTACCCCTCTTTGAAAGCGTGTCATTTATAATCCACAATAGATATAAACATGAGGTTTTCACGTACAGGTGGCATTAAAAGTATATTTTTCCAGAAATGTGGCCCCCGCTGTCCAAAATTTCCAGAACCCAAGTGAAATTACTAATTTACCCCTTACTACAAGTGCAGGCCATTTTCTGAATTTTACACCTTTACCATTTTTAACATATCTCCTAATCTGTAATTCCGATGATGATGAAATATGCGGAAAAATTTAAGTTGACTCAATACCTAGAAGCTACAGTTTTAGTAATTTGGCTGCTAGTATAGAAAATTTTGGACTTATGAAGGTTTCAAATTTAGTTTGCACAAAATGACCTGTTTTAGTAAAATACCCATATCTCAATCATCCGGATTAATTAACACTCCATACAAACGGCTACAAGCACCTAAGACACATATCTAGGAAACTATTGAATTTTCCAGAACTTCCCAAGTCAAAAATTTTCCTATACACTCAATTCTATCCAACACTTGAAAACAGTCCCAAACAAGGAGCGACACATTTTGTAGCTTACGGAAACGGACACAATTTGAAAACTGCAAGAGCTTTTTAAGTGAAACAAATTGGAGGTGACTCTGATATGAGTTTTCTACTGAGAACATAATTATTTTACAAAAGTTTAGCACAAAAACCTGGACTTATGCCCTAATTTCTACAGCTAGGTCTGATTTGACACGTTTTAGTAAAACGGTCGTATCTCACTCATCCGGAGGAGATGATTTTCCATCCAATTTCCACATAAACTTAAGTCCTAAGGCTATCATTAAATCAAATTTCTCAGGTATGCTAAGACCAAAAATATTTCATAATCATAGCTACAACCTGCTATCCTAAAACTACTCCTATGAACTTATCCAAAATCCATTCAAACCTCAATCCAAACACCCCAAGATTCTATACAATGCCATACATGATATATTAACACATTAACTTACACAAAGTACTCAAAATTTCTAGAAATTAATAAACTTTTGCATGGACCAAAACATAAAAAAAATCAAAGGATCAAAATTAAACCTTACTAGGAGATGTTTAAAACCAATAAATCAATCACAATCAACCCTTAGCAACTAGGGCTAAATATTTGGACCAATGAACACCCTTAAATCTTTAATTAACAAGCTTCTATTTTACCCAAACAATGATACCCACTTGATTTAAACAAACCCAAATAAAAGTCTTGTAAAAAGGACCCAAAACACCTTCAAATCAACTTCAAACTTGACCAAACTTTGCAAGAGACTTTAGGAACATGTTGTGAGGGATTTAATGGGTAGAACTTTTTATAAGTATGGTGAAAGTGGGGTGGATTCCGGCACCCAAGAAGTGAGAGGAGGATTTTTGGATGGTTTTTGTAAATTTTATTGAGATTTGCATGAAGGCAATGATGATTGCTTTTGTGGGAAATGAAATTTTTTTATGTTGAGTGTGTGGTTGATTAAAGGTGGCCGGCCTATATGGCTTGGTTATTATTATTATTATTATTGTTAAGTAATGTTTAGATAAAAGGTGAAGGTTTAAGTAAAAACGTGAGGTTTAGCAAAGTTTGACGGAAAAACAAGGTAAAACTAAAATGAACAAATGTAATAATTAAAATTCTTAGGGGTGAACAATGGAAATATCAAACTACTATATGCACATAGATGAAATAAATTTTCAAGCACGACTCAAACTTAACTAAGAGCACGAAATTTGCCGAATCGAGTGAAAGTAAAAGTAAATATTTTACTTAAGAGTAAAAATAGAAATAAAATATAATAAATTTATTTACCTGAGATTACGAATTCTCACAAGTACAAGTCTCAACAGACACAAATGGACAAATAAAGGTTTTACCTCCCAAAACTGCTAAAGAAATTTTAGCTAGAGAGAGAGAAAGGAAAGCAAGAACCACCTTACTTATGGCTATACCAGAAGACCATTTAGCAAAGTTTCACAAAATGACTGATGTTAAAGAAATGTAGGAAGCTATCAAATCCAGATTTGGTGGCAATGATGAATCTAAGAAGATGCAGAAATACATTCTTAAGCAACAATTTGAAAGCTTTTCTGTATCCAACTCAAAAGGATTGCGCAAAGGTTATGACAGGTTTTAGAGTCTTCTTAGTCAACTTGAGATTCATAGTGTAGGTGTCTCCACTGAAGATGCCAATCAAAAGTTTCTTAGGTCTTTACCTGCTTCCTGGTCCTAAGTATCCTTGATTATGAGGACCAAGCCAAGAGTAGATACTCTTAGCTTTGATGATCTCTATAACAATCTTAGAGTCTTTAAGTCTGATATTAAAGGCTCTACTACATCATATTTCAGCACACATAATGTAGCATTTGTTTCTTCTGAAAGCACTAACAGTACTAATGATGTTAGTACTGCTTATGTTGTTTCTACTTCTTCTGGCCATAACTCACAAAAAGAAGGACTTTCATCATACACTGATGAACTCAAGTACTCTTTCTTTGCTAATCAGTCAAGTGGTCCATAATTGGATCATGAAGATCTTGAATAGGTTGATGAGTTTGATTTAGAAGAGATGGACTTGAAATGGCAAGTGGTCATGATTTCCATGAGACTAAAGAAGTTTTACAAAAAGACAAGGAGAAGGCTGTAGTTTGATGCCAAGGAACCAATTGGATTTGACAAGACCAAGGTTGCGTGCTTCAATTGCCATAACATAGGGTACTTTGCTAGAGAGTGCAGATCAAAAGGAAATCAAGAAAGCAGAAGAAGAGATGCAGGGAACACTGGATATAAAGCAAAATACAATAGGAGGAGACCTGGAAATAAGAGGAACCTAAAGCTTTGGTAACTCTTGATGGGGAAGGTGTTGATTAGACTGGTCATGTAGAGGATGAGAAAGAGAACTTTGCTTTGATGGCTTACAGCAATCATATGCTAAACTTAAAAAATTATATGATGAACAAAGAGAACAACTTGGTGATGCTAGTATAGAAATTCAAGCCTATACTCAAGCTTTAAAAAAGGTAGAGGCTCAATTAGTTGCTCATCAGAAAAATCAACTTTGGTATGAGGAAAAGATTAGATTTATGAAAATTAATTTAGATGATAAAACTGATGTGCTTACATATCATAAGAAACTATTAGCAAAAGCTATAAAAGAAAAAGAAAAATTAAAAACCAAACTTGAGAACTTTCAAAGTTCTTCTAAAGGCCTTAGTAAAGTGCTAAATAGTCAGATGAGTACTAGGGACAAATTTGGGCTTGGGTATGGAAATCAAATACATGATGGTGTTTTAAGTTATGAAAAAGAAGTTCTTAAAAGTGTATTTGACAGTAGGCCAAGTGATGTAGAAGATAGTCTTGTGTATGATACATTTGCAAAAGTTGAAGGAATGCATGCAGTTCCTCCTCTAATGACAGGAAACTACATGCCTCCTAGATGAGTCAAATTTTACATATGGTCTAAAACAGTCTAAAACTAGTGAATCTGATGCTAAGACTAGTAATTTTGACTCTTGTAAAACCAATTCTAATGTAGAAACACTTGAAATCGTCCTGAACTAGTTGTTAGTATTGAACCAAAGTTGTAGTCAACCTAAAGTTTGGTCTGATGCTCCAATCATGAGAGTAATGAGTCAAGCCAGTATGATGAATATTGATGAAAACCTTCAAATAAAACAAGAAAAACCTAGTTTGCCTTTGTTAATAACTTTAAGCATGTAAAACTCCTAGTGAACAAACTGTTAAAGAACAAAACACATGTAGTCCCAAGTCCTAAAGTTAACCGGAGAGGACTGGAATGGTTTAATGTCCAAAAAGCTAGGTTTGGGATATGGTTTCACTAAAAAGGCATGTTTTGTATGTGGTAGTTTTAGCCATCTTATTAGAGATTGTGACTTTCATGAGAAAAGAATGGCTAAACAGGTTGAATTAAACCAACAGAAGGGTAAGGGTACTGGTCAAGGGGAAAATAGACCAGTGTGGAACAATGTGCAAAGATTAAATCACCAAAACAAGTTTGTTCCAAAAGCAGTACTAACTAAAACTGGCATATTTTTAGTTAATACTGTGGCAACCATGATTTAACTAGGTTAGTCAAACCGTTAGTATTGACTTATGTGCATGTTATAATATATGGTGTATGTGATTCTATGTGTTTATATGAGTTTATGTGGGTTATATGAGGTATTGGTAATCAATCTAAATGAGTTATGTGATCCTCTCAATGAGATTGGAATGTGGTGAAATTGGATGAGTTTATATTTGTTTTCACTTGAGTGACAAGGAAATGATACAGAGATTTGAGCGTTCGTGTACAATGTGTAAGTATTATTACGTATACGTAATTTTTGTGTTAGTAATCTAAGAAGATTTAGATTTTAAGTGGTAGTTAAGAATAATGTAAAAATTCTATTATTTAGGAAAGTTAGGTTAGAAAATGACAAGTAAAAAGTTATATTTTAAAAGTCCCTCGTGAAATTCGTTTAAGCAAAAAGGTATAGTCAAATGTAGTTAAGGTTTTTATAAAAATTATAAGTAAATAACAGTAATTATATAATTCATACAAATAAAAGAGAAAAAAGAAAAGGGCCATGGTCCGCCGACTAAGAAAAAAAATGGAAAAAGAATTTTATTTTGAATCAAATTATACTTGTAATTATCTAGGACTCCTTATTGTAGGCTATAAATACAAAATAAATCTCAAACCCCCTCCCCCTTGCGTTTGGATGAGCGATACAGCAGAAAGAAAAAAGAGACAAAAAATTTAGGGTTTTCTTGCTAAGGTACTTTACTAATTACTTGATTAATAATTTTAGTTAAATTTTAATTAATGTAATCTAGCTTGATGGATTAGGGTTTTAAACATGTAATTTTCGGCTAGGGTTTGGATTAGGGATTTATGTTTCTGACAGTTTATGATGTATAGATCATGTTTTGATCATTCCTCGTTTGATTGTTTTCATGATTGAGTTTGTCGGTTTGGGCTTGATCTTTAGATATAGTCGTTTTAATTTACTGCAGAATTTTGGTCAGTCTTGTAGAGGTCATAACTCATTCATAAAAATTCAAATAAACAATTTACAACATACTGAAGAAACCTTAGAGAGTTTAACCTTCCAGCAAAGTTGGTCTACGTGAGTTTTTCTAGTGGGAAGTGGGGTACAAAAGGTCGTTACAAATCAGTGGGTAAACTGTGACGAATTTAGTTTTAGTTTTAGATATTTTCTAAAAAAACATAGACATCGTCGTTAGCGCTCTAAATCACGTGAAAGTTAGTTTATATATTTTGTGTGACCCCTAAATTTTTGCTAAGCATATAATGAGGTCTAAAGTGGTCATCTAGTGTCATACTTTTAAGGGGTCAGATTCTCGACGAATTCTGGACACTTTGGATTAATAAATTTCTAAAGGGTATTTGTAAAAGGGTAATGGCTTTGGGAGAGCTATGAGAGTTTCATAGGACATATATGTAGCATAGTGAATTTTGGTTTGAATTATGGAAGTGTTTAAGTGGTACGTTTAGGACGCGTAAGTGAGTATAAAATTCTGTTCAAAACCAAAAAATTTAAAGAGTAGGCATTGACGGGTGAGGTGTAAAATGCCTAGTGTACGAGTTGAAAGGGTTAAATATCAAGTATCGCACAATGGTAATATCGCTTAGGATATCCCATCATAGTATGAGGTTACATCAAATATGGGTAGAAGCCTAATAAATGGTTAGCTTATTATAGTGTTTAAATAGTTTAGAATTATCCGTGTAAGTGTAAGTGAGCCCTGTTTTTGTTTTGAATACTTTGGGAAGCTAAGCATCATGTGAGTTGTTTCATGGTCCCACTTTTATAAATGTTATTACATTTTGGGATGGAAATGATGCAAAGAGGTTTTGAAATGTTTTAGTTACTGTGATAATGTGTTTTAAATGAGGCATGGGCTATACGTGACTATTGTATGTTACTTGCTCATGCCTTTTAAAGGTATGAGATTGGTGGCCTTGAGCGTGATCGTCTCATGGCCTTTAATGGATTTGATTGAGGTTAGTTAAGCGTGATCGACTTACTCTTTGTTAGTTGTTTGGCGTGAGCGTGATCCTCTCATTGTTGTTACATGTTTGTGTGATGATTGAGTGTGAACTCTCAAGTGATTGATTTGATTGCATGTCAGCTTGTGAAGATAGTGTGTTTATGTCTTTGCTTGTTATGTTTTTATTTATCACAGGATAATTGATTTTAAAATGTTTGTTTTGCGTGTCTTAAACCTATGACTCTCACCAACCGTTATGTTGACGTTTTTAAGCATCATTTTCAGGCGAGCTTCATGAGAATACTGAGGTTAAGAGAGGTGGCTAGAATGACCGTTAAGATTGCATTGGAGTTCGATCCCAAGTTTGTTTATGTTTTTTTGCTGATTTTTGTTGAATATTATTGATTTTTATTAGATCGAGAGATAATTGTTCCTGTATAAGTGAGACCCCTTTTTCATTAATACAAGATGTACGTTCTATTGGTTTTATCAGTATTGTCATGACACATGGTGTCTTTATTACTTAGTTATGCATTTAGTGTTTCTCTAGTGACACCATTGGTTTGATGAATTCCATGATGTAACACCTCGAGTTTTCGCCTTGACTGGGAGTGAAGATAGGTATCAGGCCTAAAGGATTTATAGAGAACTAGGTGGTTGAGCCAAACTAAAGCTTAAGGGGACCTCATATAGATGCATTTAGGGCTTATGTGTAAGTATATACCTTAAAATGCTATTTTTCCCTAATTTTCCATAAAGTACATTAATACTATCTCTCTAAATAATTCAGTTGAGTTTCTTTTTCTTTGTTATTTTGATATCCGTATCCTGATATAGTGTATGTTTTGTGGTCTATTATAGTATGTCTCCCCCTATTCGTAAAAAGTACCATGATTCAGTTGCTTTCGCAACTAGGTGTAAAAGGATTAAGAATAGCAAGCGGTGTAACCGCAAGATCCGAATTCCTATTGCCATGTGGCCGTGTAGAGTCGAAGAGAAGATAACCTTGAAGGAAGTTGATGGACAAACGGTTGAGGAAATTGAAACAAAGTTAATTGCCAAGGATGGCACTATCACCAGAGTTCCTAGAAAATTTCAAGGTTATGAAACGTCTGAAGAAGAGCCAGTGGAACAACCTAGAAGACATGACCTATATAGATTTGTGGATCACCCACAACTTCAACAAGGAAATCCCATGAATGAGTTTACACCACATCGACTGCCTCAGCCAAAGGGTAACATGAATGGATGGTTGATAGAAGATAAGGAAGAAGTTGAGAGGAATGAAGTGGACTCGGACCTTGAGTTCACCGCAAGTAGTAAACCTGTGTGGAAGAAGTCAACTAAAGCTGATCATGACCGCGCGTCTCATAACTGCCTATATTGTTCTAAGTAATTGATATGTTTTAGCTTGTTTTTCTTTCTTTCGACAGTTGAAGCCATGTTAGGAATGTTATTTTCGATGTTTGGATTCTGAGTATTAATAATAAAAGTGATTATTAGAATTATTCCTTGTGTTAATTGCTGGTTTCATTTTTTTAAAGGTGCTATATGGTGTGTTTATTTTATGAAGTGTCTTCATAGGAGGGAGTACAACTGTGAAATGGGGCATCTATAATTATGCTGGCCAACATAATTATACATGCGCCACAACATAGGTTGACTTGCAAGTATGATTACATGGATTATTGTTGATGCGTTGCATGTATGTATATGGTTATTAAGAAGTATGATAAGATCATGATCCATATTATATCGTCTAATGTATATAAATTTTATATCTTATAGAAAATGGCTCCGTCACGTCGAAGCGGCAACAACGATAACAACAACAACGAGAACCCTGACATTGCTGCTATTATCGCGCAACAATTGCAAACATTCTTCCTCAGATTGTCACTCAAGTGACTAACAACGTGAACAATGCTAATAACGGTAATGGAGGAAATGGTGGTGGTGGAAATGGAAATGGTGGGAACAACGGATGCACTTTCAAGGCATTCCAATCTTGTAATCCCAAGAAGTATGATGGGAAAGGAGGTGCGATAGTGCTTACTCGTTGGATCGAGAAGATGGAAAATGTGATTCATAATAGTGGTTGTGCGGAGAATCAAAAGGTGAGGTATGCGGATAGTTCATTGGTGAATAAAGCTTTGACTTGGTGGAACACTCAAGTCCAAGCAAGAGGACGTGAGGCTGCAATGGCCATGACATGGAACGATTTTAAGGCATTGATGTTTGAAGAATTCTGCCCAAGTAATGAAATGGAGAAATTGGAGAATGAGTTTTGGAATCACAAGATGGTGGGAGCTAATCATGCTGCCTACACTGATAGGTTTCATGAGTTGGCCAAGTTGGTCCCATACTTAGTTACACCTGAGTCATCTCGTATTAAGAGGTACATAGCCAGACTGGCTCCTGAGATAAGAGGAATGCTTCGAGCAACCCAACCAACTATTATTCTGAATGCAATACTGAGGGCTAGAATACTTACTAACGAAGCAGTCATCTGTGGTACCTTGACAAAGGGTAATGACAAGAGGAAAGTAGTGGAAGAGTCTGGTAAGTCAGGAGGATCGTGGAAAGACAACAAGAAGGCAAAAGTGGGCATAGGGTTTGTGGCGACAACTCCTCCTAGAAATGAAGTCGCAAACTAAAATCCTAAGTGTAGCAAGTGTAATGCGCATCACCCAGTAGACGGGCCATGCAATGTGTGTTATAACTGTCAAAAACCGAGCCATTATGCCAGAAATTGTTGGGCACCAATTAGACAAGTGACTCTGGTGAATGCTGTTAGAATGAGTAACAATCCGAGAGTGTACTATGAGTGTAGTAGTCCAGATCATTTTCGCAACACTAGTCCCAAGATGAATCGAGCACCGGGGCAAGCTGGAAATAAATTGGCTTTGGAAGGTAGCCGAAATAACCGAAGCAATGGAAACCAAGTTAGAGGAAGAGCTTTCAACGTGAATGTGAATGCAATGGAGGCGGTCCAGGATCCTAACGTTGTAACGGGTACGTTCTCTCTGAATGATCACTTTGTTACCGTATTATTTGATTCTGGAGCCGATTTTAGTTTCATATCTACTGAATTTGCGCCCCTACTTAATGTGAGACCTAGTATTGTGAATCCTGGTTATGTGATAGAAGTAGCTGATGGTAAGAAAGTAGAAGTGGATAGAATTATCCGTGACTGCAAACTTGAACTAGGAGGTTCCCTGTTTAGCATAAACTTAATACCTTTAGGTCATGGAAGCTTTGATGTGATTGTGGGAATGGATTGGTTGTCCCAACATAAGGCTGTGATAGTATGTCATGAGAAGGTAGTAGAAATACCCGTGGAGGATGGTAGGATCCTTAGGGTACATGGAGAACGGGCCGTAGGAATCACCAAAGCATTGAAGAGTGCAAAGGAGGATGAACCAAAGTTGAGCGATATATCTGTGGTACGTGAATTTGAAGATGTGTTTCCAGAAGACTTGTCAGGATTGCCTCCGCAACGACAAGTGGAGTTTCGCATAGATCTAGTTCCTGGAGTGACGCCTGTTGCGAAGTCTCCATATCGACTAGCGCCCTCGGAAATGCAAGAATTGTCTGGGCAGCTGCAGGAGTTGCAAGACAAGGGTTTCATACGACCTAGTCATTCTCCATGGGGAGCGCCAGTGTTATTTGTCAAGAAGAAGGATGGTTCGCTACGTATGTGTATCGATTATAGAGAGCTGAACAAGTTGACGATTAAGAATCGTTATCCTCTTCCGAGGATTGATGATTTATTTGACCAACTACAAGGATCGCGTTATTTCTCCAAGATAGACCTTCGGTCAGGTTATCACCAACTACGCGTGCATGAAGACGACATACCTAAGACGGCGTTTCGAACGAGATACGGACATTTTGAGTTTACGGTTATGCCTTTTGGGCTAACCAATGCACCTGCAGTCTTTATGGATCTGATGAATAGAGTTTGTAAACCGTACTTAGATAAGTTCGTTATTGTGTTCATCGATGACATCTTGATCTACTCGAAGACGAAGGAGGACCATGAAGTTCATTTGGGTTTGGTGTTGGAATTGTTAAGGAAGGAGAAGCTGTATGCCAAGTTCTCCAAGTGTGAGTTCTGGTTGCAAGAGGTGCACTTTCTTGGTCATGTTGTCAATCAGAATGGTATACATGTGGATCCCAGCAAAATAGAAGCGGTAAAGAATTGGAAGACCCCTACGACGCCTTCTGAGATTCGATCATTTTTGGGATTAGCCGGTTATTACCGACGGTTTATTGCAAACTTTTCCAAAATTGCTAAACCTCTTACCTCGTTAACTCAGAAGAATCAGAAGTATGTGTGGGGTGTGGAGCAAGAAGAGGCTTTTCAAACTTTAAAGAATAACTTGTGTGATGCACCAATATTGACGCTACCTGATGGAGTGGAAGATTTCGTGGTTTATTGTGATGCATCAAACCAAGGATTAGGTTGTGTACTCATGCAAAGGGGCAAAGTGATTGCTTATGCATCGAGGCAGCTGAAAACCCATGAGAAGAACTATACGACGCATGATTTGGAATTGGGAGCTGTTGTGTTTGCTCTTAAGACTTGGAGGCATTATCTGTATGGTACTAAGAGTGTTATCTATACGGATCACAAAAGTCTTCAACACATTTTCGATCAGAAAGAGCTGAATATGCGTCAGAGGAGATGGATTGAGTTGTTTAGTGATTATGAGTGCGAGATTCGTTACCATCCTGGTAAGGCGAACGTTGTGGCTGATGCATTAAGTAGGAAGGAGCGGTTGAAACCTAGACGTGTAAGGGCCATGGCAGTGACTATCCAGGCTGGAATGAGAGAAAAGATACAAGCAGCCCAGAGTGAGGCGCTTAAGCAAGAGAATGTAATTATGGAAAACCTGCATGGCCTAGATCAGCAGATGGAAAAGAAAGAGGGCGAGAGTTTGTATTTCATGGACCGTATATGGGTTCCATTAGTAGGAAGTGTGAGAACGATGATCATGGATGAAGCTCACAGGTCTAAGTACTATGTGCATCCTGGAGCGGATAAGATGTACCATGATCTTCGTGATATGTACTGGTGGCCAGGAATGAAGAGAGATATTGCTACTTATGTTAGTAAGTGTTTGACATGTTCAAAGGTAAAGGCTGAGCATCAAAGGCCTTCGGGTTTACTGCAACAACCTGAGATACCTGAATGGAAGTGGGATAAGATCACTATGGATTTTATCACTAAGTTGCCTAGGTCAAAAAGTGGGCATGACACGATTTGGGTCATAGTCGATAGACTGACTAAGTCGGCTCATTTCCTGGCTATAAGAGAAGACTATAGTACTGAGAAATTGGCAAAGATCTACATTGATGAAATAGTCGCGAGACATGGAGTTCCTGTGTCGATTATTTCAGATAGAGATGGACGATTTACGTCGCGTTGCTGGCAGACTGTGGCAGACTGTGCAAAAAGCATTCGGACGAGTTGGATATGATTCGGCTTATCATCCCCAAACAGATAGACAAAGTGAGCGTACGATTCATGGACCCTAGAGGATATGTTGAGGGCGCGGTAATTGGATTTTGGTGGTAGCTGGCTGGATGTCATCTACCTTGCTGAGTTTTCTTACAATTATAGCTATAATTCATGTTCAAGATGTGATCCGTTTGAAGCCTTGTAGAAGGTAGTGTAGGTCGCCTATTTTAATGGGTTGTGTGTGGGGAAAGTAGTTTGATTGGGCCTGAGTTGGTTCAAGAAATGACTGATAAAGTTGTGTTGATAAAGGAGAAGCTTAAAGCGGCGAGGGATCATCAAAAGAGCTATGCAGATAATAGACGTAATCCATGGGAATTTGAGGTAGGGGATCTGGTGATGTTGAAAGGGTATACCTTGGAAAGTGTAATACGTTTTGGACTAAGGGAAGTTAGAACTAGATACGTAGGGACCATTTGAGATTCTGAAGAATCGGTCTTGGTGCTTATCGATTGAGATTGACAGAGGAATTAAGTGTGGTACATGATACGTTTCATGTGTCAAACTTGAAGAAATGTTTGGTAGATGCTAGTTTGCATGTGCCATTAGATGAGATAAAGGTTGACAAAACTCTTCGTTTTGTTGAGGAACCTGTAGAGATTTTGAATCGTGAAGTTAAGAGTTTAAAGCGTAGTAAGATAGCGTTAGTAAAGGTTCGTTGGAATTCTAAGCGTGGCCCTGAGTTTACTTGGGAATACGCCGAGGATTTACATAAGTTAGTAGCCTCCGTTGTTTGTGAATCGTATGATGAATCGGCTAGTTAAATCTCGGGACATGATTTCACCTTTGCGAGGGGATAATGTGACAACCATGACTTGAGCAGGTTAGTCAAACCGTTAGTGTTGACCTAAATGCCTGTTGCAAAGTATGGTTTATGTGATTCTATGTGTTTATATGTGTTTTATGTGTTTATGAGGTATTGGTAACCAATCTATTGAGTGTGATCATCTCAATGAGATTAGAATGATGGAGAAATTTGTTGAGTTCATTTAGTTCATTTTTAATGACAAGGAAATGATTTTTGATAATTGAGCGGTTGTAAGTTAATTGTGTAAGTATATATACGTATACGTGTTTCGTGTTAGTTATCCAAGATAGGTTTAACTTTTAAGTGTTAGATTAAGAAAAATGTAAAATTTCTATTTTTAGAAATTTAGGTTGGAAATGAAAAGTTATTTTTAGAAAGGTAGTAAACTGCGTTTATGCAAAAGGGTTTAGTCAAATAAGTAAATATTTTTACAAAAACTTAAGGTTTTAATTGTAAATATTTAATTAAAAAAATATATAAATATATATATTTTCGGCCGAGTAGGGTTAAAAAGAAAAAAAAAATAATTAAAGTCCTAATTCTAATCTAAACCTAATTTGACTTAAACTACAACTCTACTAGGAGGCTTATAAATATAAATCATAAACCCCTTCTCCCCCCCACTTGAGTTCGACCGGCTTAGTGAAAGGGGAAGGAGAGAAGACGTTTTTTTAGGGTTTATACTTTTAGGTTCGGATCCGATCTTTTAATTTTAGTTTGTTTATAATTCTAGTAACTTAATTATGATGGATTATGATTTAAATTAGGGTTTATAAATTAGGGTATTTAATTTTCAGAAAGTTTATGTTATAATGATGATGGTTTAATCATTAGATCGATTGGATTAGCGATAAGATCATGCGAAGTTTTGTTGGATCCTTTTGGAAGCAAAGCATCAGGTGAGTTTCATAGTCCATCTTTTTAATGTTTTTACATTGGGATGGAAATGATGCAAAGATGTTTTGAATGTGTTTAATCGCTGCGATTATTTGGTTTTACTTGAGGCATGAACGTTTATGTGGTTATTATATGTGGTATGCTTAATGTTGTTATGATTTCTGTGTGATTCCGGTTAGAGGGTAGTGCTTCTACTTATTCCAAATCTAATTGGAGGATCGAAATAAGATCCCATTTCTGTGTGATTCCGGTTGGAGGGTAGTGACTCTACTCATTCCAAATCTAACTGAAGGGTTGAAATAATACTCCATTCTGTGTGATTTCGATCGAAGGGTAATGGATTACCCCAGGTTTATTATGTGGATCGTAGGCACGTTCCGTCCCGTTATGAATGATTGTGAATTGTTTGATAGCCTATGTGATAACTAGCTTAAATTGTTCTGCCATGATATGTTATGATAATCGTAGCAAAATTGTTTTATTTAAAGATTGTATTAGTGTCTTAAACCTATGACTTTCACCAACCATTGTGTTGACGTATTTTAGCATCATTTTTAGGTGAGCATCATGAGGTTAGGCAAAATATTATTGGATGTTAATTCATTAATTGTTAGGATATCATTTCATCACCAAACACAAAAATAAGAAAAAGATTTTAGAGAGAGAAAGTAAAAAAGAAAATGGTTACTTGTTCATGAAAAGAAAAATGAGAAGCAACACCCTCTCCACACTTGGAGAGGGCTTTAAATAGTTACAAGAAAGGACTATTCTTGTGGGCTTTGAGTTGGGCCGGATCTTAACACAAATGGGCTTGAGCCCGACAACTAGGCCCAACTAGCTTAACTAAATTCCCGTAAACTACGATTTACTTATACAAGGCTCGGGAATATTTAATGACCATCACTTTAATAAATACACGGCTAACAATCTCCCCCTAAGGGGTGGTCATTCAATTGTGGATCCTTCTTGTGACGTCTTGAGTCTTGGAGCCTTGTATTCTTGGGAATTCCTTTTGAAGTTCCATTTGCATGCTTGTGATCTTGGATCTTGATCTTTAACTTGATATTCTTTGACAAAATACTGATATCGTGGTCTTTGGCCTTGATTTGTCTTGACTACTGAGATCTCTAAATCTTTATCCTTGAATCTTTATGCCGCCTTGCGATCTTGTGTCTCCACCCTCATGCTCAAGATCTTGAAAGCTTGCTAACAATCTCCCTCAACATTTTCTTTTAACATGATTACTTGAACCACAAAATGTTCTTATGAGGAAGTGCTTGTTCATCAGAGATTGCGGAAGACTTTGATAGATTGAGCTTTCATCATGTATTAATCTTTGTGGATTGAGCATGAGGTCTTGAATCTTGACTCGTCATGGACTAGAAGCTGCTACCGTCAGGAAAACCTGCAAGTATAGGTTAGAGATAAACATATATGGACGAAAGTGTCTTTGTCACTTCGTCGAATATGGTTGTAATAACCACGGTTCCCCGTTAATCAGTGTAAATACTGCCTGTGATCAGGTAGAATTCAAAAGAATCTCCTTGACAGGGTTTCGCAGCTGCACTAGCCGTTCTCGTTACCGGAGCATCTCAAAGCAGATAACACGGTAAGAGTGAATCAGATAGTTACTATCTTTCTGATTGAGTCGTCAATTCATATTACTGGAACAAGTTTGATTCATGTAGAATCGCACCATCGTTTCTTTCCAGTTGACACAAGTTTGATTCATATAGAATCTCGCAAGTCACCTACCAAGAGCTTGTTTGACGT
>BQNB010147682.1:0-13650 GCA_026074375.1 Tanacetum coccineum
ATCATCTACTGAGGTTAAACAAAGGCTATCTTTTGGAGAGTTTCCCATTTTCATTATGTAAAGACCATTTTTCCTAATTCCTTTTCCTATGGTAATGGCGTCTTTAATTATTTCGCTATCGGTTTCACTAAAGAGCACTTTGCATTTTTTATCGCATATTTGTCCTATACTAAGTAAGTTAAAACTAAGATTTTCTATGTGACTAACATCATGAATAGTGAGAGAGTTATGAATAATTGTACCTTTTCGGACGATCTTGCTTTTAGTGTTGCTACCAAATACCACATTACCTCCGTCTATAGCCTTGTAGGATGAAAAGAGATCTTTATTGCCTGTCATGTGTCTTGAGTACCCACTATCCTTAATCCGTTCATTTGGTTCTAGTTTAACTTTTAGACGTACCTAAATTCATAAAACAACTTAAGCATTCGGTCCCTAATATCTCATGGGTCCGTTAGAGTTATGCATACCGTTTGGTTGACTCATGTATGGATATGGAGGACAAGGACCCCATTGGTTAAATGTGGGAGGTTGGAACTGATATTCTTGTCACGTTCTATAGTTCCAACAAACTCGGTGATAGTTGCTTTTAGGATATAGTGCGTTATATTTCCTATGGGGCGTTTTAGGGTGCGTTTGGATTGTACTTTTTCCAAGCCCTTAGCCGAGTTTTAAGATTGGTGGTTGTTTGTTACTCTTAGAAAGTTTTAAAACAGGTTTTCTAGTTATTAACACGGAGTCATTTTTCTTTAAATGTTGGTTCCTAGATTTTTTACATTTCCTGCATTTTCTGTAGAGAGCCGGTTCGGTTCGTATGAACTGGCCGGATCTCTTGCCAAAGGAATCGGCGACGCCAGTTCTACAGAAGGTGTTTCTTCGTCTACAAGACTTAACTTTTTGATTTTAGTGTTGCTAGTACACCTTATACCTTTTGTGTATCCTATCCCATATTTGTCTTTTGGTGGTTTTTGCATTTCAAGCATTTCTTGTAAAGACGAACTACTATTCTTGAAACTAGCTAGTTTTAAGTTTAGTGAGCTAATCTTATATTGTAATCTTATACATGATTCACATTTAAGACTTCTTCCCTTGTTTCTTTCTAGTTGTTCTATCTTAGACTTAAGTTTACAAACATCCTTTTTTAATTATTCATTTTTAGCATTTAGTTGTTTGTTTTTGTTAATGATCCTAAGACTAATTTTGCAAAGTTTGTCATATTCATTTTGCCATGATTCATTATCTAAAGAAGAACTACTATAATAAGGAGTATCGGATAGTACCTCATTAGTATCGTGTGCCATGAGACATATTTCATCCTTGTCTTCTTCCTTATCGCTCCAACAACCAACAACAAACGCCTTTTGATCATTGAGGGAGTGTTTGGGACAATCACTAATGAAGTAATTTGGATCACCACACTTAAAACATCTTCGATCATCCTTCTCCTTTTTGTCTTCTTTTACTTTTTGGAAATTCTTTTTGTCGTCATGAGGTTGTCGGACAAACTTGCCTCTTTTTCTAAAGAACTTCTTGAAGTCTCTTACCGCCATTGCATATTCTTCATCATTGCTATCCGAAGAAGATGCTTCTTCTTCACTCAAGACTTTTCTTGCTTTTAGAGCAAGAGATTTGTATTTTTCTTTCTTATTCTTAGATATCGCTAAGTCTTTTTCAAGCACTACCTCATAGACTTTTAGATTCCCAATTAGCTTGTCTAGAGATAATGTTGACAAGTCCTTGGATTCTTCTATCGTTGTCACCTTTGGACGCCACTTGGTAGGAAGAGCCCTAAAGAATTTCCTAACATGTTTGTGACTTAAAAAGGATTCATCAAGTGCTTTAAGCGATGTAATAATCGTATTAAATCTAGAGAAAGCACAATCTATAGTTTCATCATCTGAAATAGTGAATTCCTCATATTTTTGAACAAATAGATCTATTTTATTATCCTTAACTTGTTTGTTACCTTAATGGTAATTATTAAAGATTTCCAAATATCTTGAGCCGTATTGCACATGAAAATTCTTTCGTATTCTTTTTTGGGTAAAGCATTTTATAAAACCATTTTTGCTTCATCATTTTTAGAAATCATTTTCTTATGATTTTCATCAAATTTCTCATAAGTGATGATTACATCCTTACTATCTTTATCTTTGATGGTAGGTTTGTAATTACCATAAACTATAATATACCAAAAATCAATATCTTTAGACTTCATATAAGTTTCAAAACGGTTTTTCCAATATATAAAGCAATTAGCCTCAAAGAGAGGTGGTCGTTGCATAGATTGACCCTCTTTGTAGTTTTCCAAATCCATAATCGTTTTAAAGATTTAAAATACAATATATTTTAAAAACCTTTGGTAACCTGGCTCTTGATGCCAATTGTGGAAAACTAGAAGGGGGGTTGAATAGTTTTTCCATTTAATTGTTACTCTTTTTGAAATTTGTTTAAACTTTATGTGAAGTGATAATGACAATGATGTTTGGTATATGCAATAAAGAGCAAGTAAAAGTAAGAGTTAGAAAGATTTAACCAAAACACAAGTATTTATAGTGGTTCGGCTACAAGGACACATTCCTTGCCCTACTCTACTCCCCGAGTCACCTACTCGAGAGTTCGTAAACACTAGTCTCCAATCTCTTTTAACCAGCGGAGAAGCCTCACAACGTTGCTTACACCCTTTAACGGTACAAAGCTAAATACCGGGTTCTTCACACAGTAGAATCAACCCAACAACACTACACTTGATTTACAATGATGAATACAAATACAACTACTAAATGATGTACAAGATTCAGCAATGTGAACTTGAAGATGCTATGGAGATGCGAAACAAGATTCTTGGAACTTGATCGTCTCGAAGGGGTGTTTGACAATTTCTTCTTTGAAGTAAATTACCTACAAAATGGTAAATAAAACTTTGCAAGAATAATGATCAGTAGATTAGAGTATTTCAAGTTGGAAAGGTGTGAAATAACATGAGAAATGGCTTGGTATTTATAGCCAAAAAATGTATTGTAGGCTGATTCTGCAGGTTCTGTTGTAGAACAGAACCGGCCAGTATACATCAACAAAACCAGCGCACAGTACCAAAATCCGAATTTTGATTTGCAAAATATTGAGAGATCATGTGTAATCTTGTAAGATTACCCTAGGATATGATGCAAATGATGATGTTATGCATGATGTAAATAATGTGAAGGTTTATTTACATTTTATGTAAATCCTAATTTATGTTTACTTAAAGTACAAAGTTTATGCATTTTGTAATATTGTGTTTTGGAAAAAATCATGATCTTAGAGAGTTTACTTAATGTTACTTTATGTTTTGATATCGACAAAACAAAGAAGATCGTAAAATAGAAATAAACGTTTTTATCAGTTTATTTGTATTAACATTTTAGTTATCTAATCTACGTTAAACTATTCTAAGTTAGATCTACTCCTATTCTAACGGTTGAAAGGGGGTTTAGCCTGAGAGACTAGCACGGGCTTGGTTAGTGACTTAACCTACTTTCTCTACTCTAACGCACGCAAGTCAATTAACTAAAGGAAGAAGAGCGATCAAGCCTAATGTAAGAAAACTGTATTAACCATGTCTAATCCGATCTAATGTTGGTTTTCTTAAGTATGCTATGATTGCTTATCTCAAGGCGGCATATCATTCCTAGATTTAGGAGGGACATCATCCTAAAACCTAGACACGTTAATCCTGTCACAATTAAACGCATCCGCATAAAGCATCATATTTGTTGATTATAATATACCTTAGGGGGGATATTGGTGACTATCGCGATCCCTAGCTCACAAAGACTTTATCCATTTATGTTGAATTCTAGTTGTATGTATTGTTAGCCTACCGACGGTCATGAATCCAAGCAAAGTCATAGAATGTATTTGTAGTATTAACCTAAAACACCACTTAGCCTACCATTCTCTATAACTGGGGGAAACACTAGGATCTTCCATTTGTAGGTTTATGATTCCAATTCCACACCTAGATTACTTGGTCCGTCTCACTAGATTTAGTTTGAATAATAAATTAAATCGCGCAATTGAACATAAACAAATATCATGTGGTAAACATAACCAACAACCAACGATAAATTAAGCAAATCGGGATAAACAAACTAAACATTAAATTTTCATAAACATGGCTAATACCTAACGGTATTAACCGTTAACCGTTGTAACACATACAAATGTCATAGATGAACGAATAAGGTAAACTAACCCAATAATGAAACGATACCAAAGAACGAACGCGTATCTAGAGTATGATTAAGCACACCCCAAAGTGCGACGTACCTGGCTCCTTATATGAAAAGTGCGACGTACTTGGCTCCTTACATGCGTAAATCATTAATGCAAGATTGGAAGTGTGACGCACAAGGCTGAAAAGTGCGTCGTACTTGAGACATTAACAACTCTTCATTTAATTCGACTGGAAGTGCGTCGTACTTGGGGTAAAGTGCGGCGTACTTGGCTTTGATATTACAGTTTTAGTCCTTCTTCTTCTTCAATCTTCACTTTAATGGTTGTAGACACTTGTATTTTGTCTTTTTAGGCTTAGAGAGTCTTCAAGTGAACCTGCACGTATTTTATGCTTTTAAGTATCGGAAGTTCACGAGAAATGTTAGATTATATACAATTAACGCTGCAAAAAACATGTATAAGTTTAGACGTTATCAGGGTGTCTCAGTATGGATCAGTGGAGTGTCGTCATGAGTAGTAGGTGGATCAACAATAGGTACAGTGGCTGGAATGGTAGCAGGAATCGTGCCAAACAAGGTAACCTGAGCAGTGGACGTCCTCATGTTGTCCTCCGAAGAGTCTAAAGAAATCGAGACGACAAAAATGGACATGACCTGCACAAGCAACAATTTATATAAATCTCTTTATATCAACCATGCATTATGCAGGGGGAAACTAAATGAATATGATGCAAGGTATAATATATTATGCAAATTATATAGGGTGATATGAAATTATTACTTACGTAAATAAATATCATAATTATCATATACGTAAGGCAAAGATAGGAACACGTAAGGGCACAGATAATTCAAGTAAGGATCACATACTGGTTATAGACCATACCTAGTTATTCTACCGGGTTCTCTATAACCTTGGCTCACGATACCAATCTGTCACACCCCCAAATAGGGTCCCGTCGGAATAAGAGTCGAGGGCGTGACGGTCATGCATATCTTAAGTACAAAGCATAAAGAACAACCTCTAAAGGGTACGTTTTTAAAGATCATAACTCGTTGCATAAATTTAAAAGTAAATAAGTCTTACAAACCATTCAAAAGTAATTAAAACGTAACGGAAGCATAACTAAAATGTTTTGACAAAAGACAACGAGTATGAATAAAGATAGTCTTGAAATTAGTTAAAGCCACATTGCACATAGACTTCAAATAGCACACCTTGAAAATCCAAGCTAAGCACCTAAGAAAAACATGCTTAAAACGTCAACATAATGTTGGTGAATTCATAGGTTTATTCAAGTGTAATAGTGTGGACCACCAGTTTCAAAACGTATGTGACAATTATAACAGATACAATTTCACATAAAAAGCATTTACGTTTCACTAAGCTTATGACACCGAGGCTCAATAAGTATGCAGCATATATCTACGCCAAGTAAAGCTTGCCCTCACAAGTGTTCGACCAAAGACCACCTAAACGAAATTCGACATGATATACACCCGTTTGATCGGTTCCTCCGATACAAGTGAGCTCTACTCACCTGGATGGGGATAATAATTCCTAATAAATCTATTTATTCACTCGCACTTACTTAATCAGTACAGTCGGTTAAGAAATTAACGGCTCATGATAGTTTGGGGCTATAGTGGTCTAAACGCTACTTAGGCAACACGTAAACAGGGAAATCTCACGCAAAGTACTTGTGTCTAATTTTTTTTAAAAACAAGCAATGTTTCTCACCACAAAGTTATAAAAGATATTCAAAACAAGTAAAATGTGAGGCTATGAACTCACATTAATCGATGAAGGATAGCAGCTAAAATAAAATGGTCGCACGGTGTTGCACAACTGTGCTAGGTCTCGACCTAAAGATAAACGGTTGGGTTTCAGATTTAATACGATGGGAAAATGTGTAAAAGCATTAGAGTTTGAAAAGTAGTCGTACGTATATTACGAAAGAGGTTTTAGTAATGTTAGTTGTGTGGTAGTCGTAGTGGTTTTGGCTCGAGAAGAAATATCACGATAATTAGCATAATATACAAAGTAAAGTAGGAACATAAACAAAAGTAATAAGTTTCGGCATTTTACCCGGTAACCCAAAATAATAACTAAAGTGTCCTCGTTTTAAATGTTTTCACGTTTCTAATTTACGAAGTATGAAGTAGAAAATTTATATTTATAAAATTTATATTTTTTGTCTATTAGTAGGATATTAAAATAATAATATTTATTACTTCGTCTTTTTGTCGATATTAAGGAAAATACTTTATGTGAATATGTATTTTAGTTTACTTATCAAATCTAGGTATAAATATTATTTATTATCTATAAATAATATGTTTTCGTCCTCTTGTCGAGTTTTATAAAATTGAGTTTTCACAAAATATTTCTAAGTATAAAGTTTTTACGAAAATTCGGCATGACCCGTTCATATATATCCGTTTTTCAAAGTCATAGACTTTTATCCAAAACACTTTCAAAATATATTTCTCGTTTCCATAAATCGCCAAATTTCTACGCTATATCAAAACTAGTTTCCACGATCTATTTACCACTTAAAGTCCACATAATCAAAACGCTTTGAATAATATAAGTTTTGTAAGTATTCAAGTCACGATATTAATAAGCCTAATTTATAAGTTTAAAATAAGTAATAAACCCTTATTAAATAAGACGAAAGTCCAAATGGATCCTTATTGGGCTTTTAGGCCCAATAAGCCTAAACGGATGATACGAAACGCAAAGAGTTCAAAATAAGCAAACAATTAAGCAAGTAAGTACATAGCTTATCAAATAAGCTATGGATAAGCTTATCTAATAAGCCATACTGTAGGCAATAAGCTACGGTTTTGGGCTTGGTGTTAGGCCGTGGCCCAATAAGCCAACCAAATAAGTACGAGTTTATTTATTAAGCCCGATTAGCAACCAAATAAGTAAATAAGTATCTAGCCTATTAATAAGCTATTTAATAAGTCATAAGCCAAGATAAGCCAACCAAATAGCCAATCCGTGGGCTTTAATCCACGGTTTGGGCTTGGATGTTGGAATGAGGCCCACGAAAGCATTTAAGCTCATATGGGCTTATTTATTACCCAATAAGCTTAATCTTTTAATAGAAATCAAATAAGCTACGAAAATAAGTTGAAAAATTAACACGATACTCAAATAATCTTAAAGTTCAAACCTTTATGGTTTCCTTTTATGTTTGACGTGTATATAAGTACAAATAAGCTCACACGAGCTTATTTATAAGCTAAAATAAGCAAATAAGCTTTTAGAAAATATTTTTGTTATAAAAGTACCACCACGATAATACAACTAATTTTTCCCTTGTTTCCTTTTTATAATTTTCGAACCAAACATAAACCCTTTTGGGGTTTATGTAAACCTTAAAGCTTTGATTTTTATAAAATGGTTTGTACAACTAGCTTCTAAACATTTGAAAGATCAAGGATGTATAAGAATAATTTGGAAAAGGTAACTTACGAAGATGATGGTTTAGAAGATGATCAAAGACTAAAGAACACCCCAAATGATGTTCTAAATACCCAAATAACTATACGCATCACCCCGAATAACCTTTATCTTCAAATTATCTTGATCAAAAATGAAAAATGAATGGATTATGAGTGTGTGTGTTTTCGAACGTGAGCAAAGGAAAGAGGGAAGATAGAATTTTTATGTTTGTGTGTTTTTGGTGAAAGATAAGAATGAGAAATTGATGAATGAACCTAGACAAATAATATGTGGTACCTTGGGGACAAAGTTGTAAATTTTTAGGGTGGTGAGATGGTGGTATGGGGTGGCGGATGACAAGAGGGAAAGGGGGGTTGTGGTGGGTTTTTTTTGAATTTTTGATTATGCCTTAAGGAACCTATGACTAGATATTTATTTAACACTTGATATTATTAAACGGAATTAACGGTATACGCATAAACTAAGAACGCGTGATAACTTTAAAAGAAAATTTTGAAATTTAAATATCTAACTGAAACGCATAAACGCGACTACTGTCGAAAAACTACATTAAATTGCAACCCGAAACGCATCCGGTAACGAGTTCTAAAGACACGCGGGAGAACTTCCCGGTTAAATGCAAAATTACACATAATCATAACTTAGAAATTTTTACCGGGTGTGACAGTATCAGATATTGTTTTGATCATAACTCTTTCATACGAACTCGGATTTCGACGATTCAACAACCTGCGCGATCAAAACGAGAAAATTTATAATTAGTGAAAAATGACTCCGCGACGGTGTCGAGATTTTTCCAGACAGCGTCAGGAAAGTCTGAGTTAGGGTTTGCCTATAAATACAAATAACGTTGTTTTTTGTAAGCTTGAAACCCTAAAAACAATTTTGGCGACTTTGGAAGCTGTTTTCCCTTGTTTTTCAAGGTGTAGTTCCATCCTAGAGCATAATAAGATTTTGGGTTTTTCTTATCAATTCCTTTAACATGATGAATTCTAATTGCATGATTATTATGTCTTATGGTTTGATTTATGCTATGTTAGGCTAAATTCCTTTTGTGTTTGCTTAGATGTAACAAACCCTATATATGTGTGTATGTTTATAACGATGAATCATGGTATGGTTATTAATATTGTGCATACTTGATCGAAAATCCATATGTTTACATACAAGAATTGTTAAATTAATTGGTAATAAATTAGTATTACATGATTAGGCAATCTTAACATGGAATTGTGATAACATCAAATAATTAATACTTTTATATATCAAATTCCCGCGTTTATTGCCTCACTTTATATCATTTTTATATGAATTCGGTACTTAATTCATTTATTTAGCGAATTCAGGTAATTAGAGGCGTTGGAACGGAAAAGATGCGGAAAAACGGCAAAATGAAGTGAATACGACAAATACCGCATTATAGAAGATATTACGGCGTAACATCCAGAAAGAGTTACGCCGTAATCAATTATTAATAACGAAGATTTGGTGCTGACGAAGGCATTACGGCGTAACGTTCTGGAGGAGTTACTCCGTAAAATATTTTGAAGAGAATATTTATGCTGACTAAGGGTTACGGCGTAACGTGGCGATTGAATTACGTCGTAACCAATTTTATTACTATAAGAAGGAATGTTGCGTCAGAAGGTTTACGACGTAACATGGTCGATGTCGTTACGCCGTAAAGATGAGTCATCACAGGGACTATTATTGTGCAAAAGCTACTATGTTTCATGAAATGTTACAATTACATCATAAAGCTCAGGGGCTGAACTCGTACCAACACCAAACTACATAATTTAGTATAAATATGATGCGGAGGAATCATATTATATTTATTCCATTTTAGTCTTGACTGTACGATTAAGAAAGAAGGAAATAAAAGGTTTCTTAACCTTTTTTGCTATTGACGACGAGGGAGAATAAGCAAACCCTTCGGGGTTTTCCATGGCGTTCGACTAGGGGATCGATAGCATTCAATTGGTACAACTTGTATTCGTTCATCAACTTATTATGGTCAATTTAATTTAAGAATTATTTTGATTTATTTGGATCTGGCAATTTAATTTATTGATGTTATGATTATTTGTTATGTTTTATTGTTTGTTATTCGGCATTTAATTTATTAATTATCCTTGTGATTATTAATTTATGATTTTTTCGTCTTAATTGCTTTCTTTATAATTCATGGTGTATGCTTTTAGAACCTTGTGTGCATGTCTAAGTTTTGATATAAGGTTTAGTGCAGTCAAGGATCTATATGACCTCAAAGACCTTGGCACGCATGATTAATTACAGGAAGGCCAATCCTTGTAGTTGTTCGACCTTTACCCATAAGGCGAGCACTTAGCATTAATTCCCTAGATAGGTGTGGGAGCTAATAGGAGACCACCTGTTAGAGTTGAGCGTATCTCGTAAGTTAAAAGGAAATCTTAATGACTGTAGATTGAGAATAGGTTAATTCTCTTTGTGAGTCCATTCCACTCAGTAAACATAGGTTATGTTTCAAATACAAAATTGGACCTAATGATTGTAAATACCCGTTCTAAGGTTGCGATTAGACATTGCACTTAAGATTATAATTAAATGTGTTCTTCCTTTTTTAGTTGTTTTCCATTTCCCTTGTCTAGCAAAAAACAGATTTGATTCTTGCTAATTATTATCTTGCACTTTAATCTTTAAAACAACTTTGAAAAAGTGACAGCCATATAAACTCATATTTAAACCACCCTTTAGCTCTTGGTACGACCTCGGATTTACCAAAACTACACTACTCACGATCGGGTTCTCTGCCCGTTAGTGCGTTTGTAAGGTGAAACAAATTTTATAAATTTTAAACTTGGTAAAAATAAATTTTAAAAAAAATACGCATCAAGTTTTTGTTGCCGTTGCCGGGGATCTAATTCGGTTTTTAGTTTGAGTTTTGTATATATTTAAGTATTTATCTCTTTGTATGAACATAATCTATTGTTATCTCTTGTTTGATTTTCAGGAAACATGGAAATGGAGCATGATATTAAGAGCATGACGATTAACGAGTACCTTGAGTATGAAGCTGCGAAGAAAAGGCAATTATGGGACAATGTTTGATCCAGAAGAAGTCCGACAAATTACGATGAGGCGGATTTTGACTCTTTTCACCAGAATAAGAGTAATACTTTTAACTATCCGTATTCTCATAACTTACCTCCTCCACACCCTTATTCCCTACCTGTTTAACCCTACCCTAAGAATTATTTAGTATCTACCAACGTAAGCAACGATGTGGACATTAAAAATATGACTATAGCAGAATATAATATGTGAAAAACTAGAAGGGGGGTTGATTAGTTTTACCGCTTTTAATTTAAGGTTTATGTATGTTTGTAAAACTTATATTCGACTTTTTGTGAATTTAATGGTCGCACAATATGAACAATATAAGTATACGAAACGATAAAGTAAAACAAGAGATAAGAGTAAGAACAATCAAACCACAACGCGAGGATTTATAGTGGTTCGGTAATGAAGCTAGACGATGATCAGGAGGAGGGTGGTGATGATAGGGATATTTTTTATATGTGGGATATTACGGTTGAAAGAATGAGTGAGGTAATTCCTCACACCTAACATTCCTGATATTATGGACAATATTATACAACCTTTGATAACAAAAAGCATACACGTCACACCACCTGATGAAAATTATGTAGCAACTGGCCTATTTAAATCAATATTGGATTATCTTTTGGAAGGTATTTGGAGATGAGCATCTTGAATGTGACATGGTTGATGAAAGGGCAGTAATGTAGTCTACTAAGGTATTTAGAGGAGCTCTGAAAGTCTTCTCGCTAAAGACTCAGTCACATTATACGAATGGATTCGGGTGCATGCAGTCATCATTGATCCTCTGTCCTTTCATTAATATACTCAACTAATGAGTTCTTTTTTATGGAATGTTTCAAAACATTCTATATCAGTAAGGTAGATTGGGGACATCTATAATCTTTTGGACGGTTATGGATTTCTATTCATCGTTTCCCTATCTTGTAGCGTACTTACACCCTAATGGTGTCTATTGCTACTTCCACCCACACTTGATCCTAAGTGAGAGGATGGACACCCTATTACCCAGTAAATAAGGGTAGAGTCAAGCTAGTGACTCAAACAAAAATAAGCAATTCGTGGGGAGGCACCATGCCTTCTTTGATTCATGTCTTATTTCATGTCAATTTTTGCATATTAGTTGGTTTGTATATTCCTTACTTGGTTTTGCAGGGGTATAACAACGAGGAGACGAAACTCGAGGTCACTTCGACTCGTAATTATGTGGTAATGTTGCTACTGTTGTGGCAATTTCATCGTAACCAGCACACTTACGCCGTAATCATTTAGTTTATTATGTATTCTTTTCACATGATTATGGTTGTAACTTATCTATTACAAAATTTTCAAATGTCATCCACATAATTACGGTGTATACCAAGTTATGGTTAAGCAGTAAATCCATTCCTGCTCAAATCCATTTAAATGTTGAAACTTTACTAAAACCGTGATATTAGTAATGAACTTTGTGGGATATGTTTCTCTGGAAACCTCATGAGGACTTCACGCGTCCTCTTGGGCACACAAGTGGTTTAAAAGGATTGTTGCATACGCTAAATGCAACCGTGATTCTTACAAAAGTGGGTTTTTTGATTGTATTTCTATCTTGTACATTTTGGTATCTTTCTTTTTGCTGGATTTATGCTTTTGGTATTAGTTTTCTTGCAGCTATTACAGGTTGATGCACATGGAGTAGTGCTTGGTTCATTCTTTTCTACCGGAAGGCATTTCAAATTCGGATTAGTTAGATACCAAGCCAAAGATGATGATGGGATATTTGTGATTATGGATGTTGCTCGAAGAAGAAGACTTGGAGCATGGCTTAGAGCTCTTCATATTACCGAGCAAATCCAGGGGAGTCTTCCGTTCTAATTCTACTCTTGTTCTTAAATTTTCATTTCCTTAATCGTACAATGGGGACATTGTACAAACCAAGTGGGGGGATGGGAGTAGAATTATCACTTGACTAATATTTGCCTTCGATTTTCTTGTTTTCTTTGAAAAATTGTGCCAATTTAAAAAAAAATTGGCATGTTTTTCCTAATAAACTAGAATTAATCTTTACTGAGTGCACTATAACCCTTTATTCCAATTGGTGAGGTTAAGCCTAATAATTCCATTTTCATCTATTATACAAAAATTCACCAAAAATATAAGTGTGCCGGTAGTATTGTAGACTTTAGAACTTGGCATGTACATCTTTTCAAGACCTAATTGATTAGTTTGAATAGACCGTTCAAGAAGGCAACATCTTAGGAAATCACCCAAAAAGCCTATGTGTGTGTGTTTATCGACTTGTCACACTGACTTGTCGACCTCCCTGTGTAAAACCCATTGTTCCCCTAGATCACCTTGTTAAACCAATCCCTGTTTAAACCCTATATGTTTTGTTACACCATTTCGCCTCAGCCTACCCTGTAGTCTTTATTTTTCTTTGTGTTGAAATATCTGGCTATTTAAGTCCATGGTTTGGGGGAATGGGAATGAAAATTTTATGCATTCGTGGAAGACCAATCAGTTATGATCTATTAAGACCCCCTATATTATCACTTTTGATGTTGTTCATCTCAAGTAGGGAGATGTACGTATAATATCAAATGCTGCAGGGGCAATAATAAAAAGATATTAACTCCTGTAGCATTTACATATCTAAAAAGAAGAAAAGAGGGTGCAACTAAAAAGCCACCCATGTGCTAAAGAGTGTGAAGATGGTGCAAATTAAATTGTGAAGAATGGAGCTAGTAGCCCATTATTGCACCAATTCATCTTAATAATTATGAAGAATAGAGCTAGCAGCCTGATAAGTGCTTAATTACACATATCTTTTACCTCTAAAAACGAGCTTAAATGACCAAAAACAGACAAAAACTG